>APFE030565157.1:975-24908 GCA_000404065.3 Pinus taeda | reverse complement strand
ATATATTTTGAAAATTAAAAATTATTAGAGAGAAATAATGCAAAGTTGGCACACATATACACCATCTGAGGATGAATAAGTGTTTAAGGAAGGATAAACTTTCAACAAAACTTTAATAGTATTTCAATCTCCTATCACTTGTAAGTTTAGATTTCTTGACACAATTAAGCTGACTAACATAAAAAACAGATTCATATTATTATAGTACTTGTTAGATAGTTTTTTTTTTCTTAGACTAAATTAGTCTACTTATTAGCTAGTCACATATTTTAACCCGCAACTAAATTAGTGATTTATGTTAGTCATTTTTAATTCTTTCACTTAAGATTGCTCATTTTCTACTAGTGGAAGTATTCTTTGAGCTTCTTTCCAATAAATTTCATGTGGTTTTTGCATAAACCAAGCAATAAGGGCAACATCAAAGGAGACGCCAGGATGAGTATGGGTCAGATACAAAAGTTTTCCAACAAGTTGATGGTATAAGGTAGCATCATCTTCAGGGGAAGTACAAGTGACTAAAAGTTTGTCTCCAGACTGAAAGGGAGAAGGGCTTGGCTTACAATATTCGATGTGAAAGTGGCTTAGAAGATCACAGGGATACTTGGACTAGGAAAGAGAAATACCTTCATTGGATTGTAAGACTTGAAGACCAAGAAAATAATGCAAGTGTCCTAAGTCTGTAATTTCAAACTTCTTTTTAAGAATAGACTTCACATGGTTTATAAGGATCACTACTAGTATGGATAACATCATCAACATAAAGAACAAGAATGATAAGAGACTTACCAACTTTCTTGGTTGAGACAATATTTTTGGAATGACACCTAGAAAAGCCAGTATCTAAAAGAAAGCTATACATTTTGGCATACCAAGCCCGAGGGGCTTGCTTGAGACCATAAAGGGATTTCTTAAGCCGACATATAAGGATTAAGTCTATTTATATAAATTTAGGAGGTTGTTTCATATGGATTTCTTCATGAAAGTCCCCATGCAAGTAGGCAAATTTAACATCCATTTGATGGACTTACCATTTGAAAGAGGCAGCAAGGGAAAGAACAAAGTGGATAGAGTTCATTCTGGAAATAGGGGAGAAGGTTTCAGTATAGTCAATGCCTTCAACTTATGAAAAACCCTTAGCAACAAGAAGAGCTTTATGTTTATAAACACTTCTATATGGTCCAAATTTGGTTCTGTAAACCCATTTGCATCTACAAAGTTTCCATCCCTTTGAAAGAGGAACAAGGTCTCGTGTATCATTTTCCAATATTGAATGATATTCTTCATTCATAACTGTGTCCCAAACTGAATGGCTTGAAGCTTGTACAAAGGTGTTAGGATCATAATTTGTTTAATCTTGAGCCAGTAAAGAAGAGTCTCTATCAAAATGAGAACTTATACGACGATGATCTCTAGGATCACCTGTTGCATCCCGAGTACCACAGACCCATTTTGGAAGTTGAGGAGCTGAAGGAGGATCACAAGAAGGTGGGGGGGATTGTCATCCTCACTGTCATCACCTAAAGAAGAAATATTTTTAGAAGTAGAAGGGATTGAGAGAGGTGGCACATCCATCGAAGTAGGCTCATAGGCCAATATATTTTTCAGCAAACTTTACATCTCTTCTAATGATAAAATTTCGAATTTAGGTTGAAGAAGTCTATATCCTTTGACATATTTAGAATATCCAACAAAAATATTTTTTTCATTCTTAGTTTCTAAGGCTTTATGTTTCTCATCTGGAATATGGGCCCATGCTTCAATTCCAAAACGACTAAAGTGACTTACATCTGGTTTAATTGAGCTCATGCTTCTTCTGGAGTGATATTCTTTAAAACCTTAGTAGGAGTGCGATTTACTATGTAATTTGCATAGTTAATTGCTTCTGCCCAAAATTTAAGATGAAGCCATTTAGATTGAAGCATACCATTAGCCATTTCTTTTAAGCTGCAATTCTTCCTTTCAATAACACCATTTGGTTGTGGAGTATATGGAACAATACATTGAAATTGAATTCCATGCTCAGTGAAAACGTTGATGAATTTGTTGTTAACATATTATCCACCATTATCATATCTTAGCTTAAGAATTTGATGTCCATATTGTTTCTAAAAAAATTCCTTAAAGGCCATGAACATGTTAAAGACTTCTCTCTTGAGTTTTAAGAAGAATACCCAAGTGTGTCTGGATAAATCATCAATGAAAATTAACAAATAATTGTAGCCATAGAATGAAGCAACTGGAAATCAACCACATAAATCACTATGCACAAGCTGTAAATGGGTTGAAGCATTCCAAGAGGCACGTTTTTCAAAACTATCCTAGTGATGTTTACCGAGTACACATCCAGAAAAAACACTATCTCTGCAAGATACCTTAGGAAGACTTGTCACCATATTTTCTTTAATAGATTTTGAAGGGATCAATAGCTTCAGTGACCAAATCTCTCATGCCAAATTTTTCTCACTTCATCATTATGAGCAACGAATACTTCGGGAAGAGTTGATGACCAAAAGTTGTTAAACTTATAGAACATTGTAGAATCATCAACAATGTCAGTAGCTAAAACATGTCTATGATCTCTTAGGTCCTTAATTACCACATGAGGTGGAAATTCAACGATTTTACCTTCACCTGAGTGATTTATCTGATATACAGGTAGAAGGTTGCAGGATAAGGTAGGAACACATAATACATCATTAACTTTACCATTGTCTAGATGAATAGTTCCAGTACCAACAAAACTAAGAGATCTATCATCACCAACATATATACTTTTGCTCTTACAATCACTTAAATAAGAAAACATGGCTTTGTTTTTGGCCATGTGATAATAAGATCTAGAATTAATGAGCCACAAATGAGAATGAGAAGAAGAAGATACATTTAGTGCATGAGTAGACCAAGATGCTTGACAACCTATTGTAGCAGCAAAAACCACCCTCCAAAAAATTTCCTTAGCCCGTTTTTGAGCCCTCCTACCAACCTTGCACAAAACTTTGTATTGCGCATCAAGTACACAAGCTTCAGTGTTTTTCATACACAAAGGCAGCCCATCAAGCACACCTTGATCCATTCCTCTCATAGGCTATTCACCCAGACTTGATCCAGTGGCATTGTAAGCAACCTTCCCTAGAAAATTTTACCTTTCTGGAGGGAAACCAACCTTCCCTCTAGGGATTGCACAATCCTCTCTAGCAGCCTGCTAGGCTCTAGGATTGCGTAATCCTTGCAGTCAACACTTTCAGCAGGATTTGTTCAAATTTCCCTAGTAGGGCTGCTCAACCCAAAATTTGCACAAATCCTGGTAGCAGTTAGCTGCTCCACCCAGAAATTGCACAAACCTCTTGGGAAGTTAGCGTAGATCTAGCCAAAAATGCACATTTTTCTCAGGCAGTTGAGCAGCTGCATGCATGAGTAGTCTGGTTGACTAGTTCCACCTAGGATCGTGGAAACTTAATTTGCATGCATGCATGATTGGTTCTTCCTGAATAGCAAAAGGCAACATGCAAAAGGCATCCCATGATTTAGGGAGCTATTTTTAGCAGCTAGGGATTACATGTGAAGTTGTTTTAGAAGTTTCCCTCCAAGAGTCACTTTTTCTTAGATTTTTGGCATGCGTGTCATGAGCACAAACTTATTTATTCGATGCATCGGAGCTTCTTATTTCACATTGATCTTGGAGATTTGACATTGCACAACACATCGAAGACTCTTTGACACATTTGGCTCAGTTATTCACAAGTGGCCTCAATTTTTCTTTTTCAACATTTCTGTCACTTTTCTTGATTTATTTGAATGCTTTCTATTGTTTACATGTATACTAACTTTCCCTAGCTCTGTTTCATTTTTCGTTGCTATCTCACTGGTATCGCATGCATGAAACTATTTTGCATGAATGTTCACCCAACCGTCAAATCACTTCACCTACATGCATGTTGATCTGTTTGCTGAATCTTTTATTCATGTTTTGCATGCACTGTCAATCACTTGCCAACTGTAACACCCTTTTGATCTCTTAGCTAATTGTAGGCTAAGGGCTACTGGTTAGCATATTCATGACTAGATGGACAAATGAATCAATGATGTCCTTATAAGTGAATGTAGTGGAGTACTTTTGGATCAAGGGTGTCCAATAAATAACTAATATTTGATTTCCCTTGGTATCCAACTTTTGGATGCTGACAGGGAATTTGTCTGACTGATAATAGAAGAACATATGAAATAATATAGAAGAGTACTTGAAAACTCTTTTAGTAGGCAATCTGGTGAACTTTTCATGCATCATGTTTGCAATGAACTGAGCAAAGTTGTAAATAATAGTAAGAGGCTTGCCTGGGATAGTGATGGAAAGGAAGGCTACGATAACCTCATCAACATTCTCATCTGTAGCGTATCCTAATATGAAAGAGAGCATTGTAATAATCTGTCTCCCTCTCTCAGAAAAAATAGTGGCAGCATAAGGGGGACAATCTATGGGAGTATGGTATTCCTCAATGATGAAAGTCTAGAAAATTTGGGTGATTTTTGTAAGGTCTAACTTGGTATAGAGGTCCAACAAGTATCCAATAGACAGTGGGGTCTCATTACGGCTTCGTTGGACCTCCAACATTTTGTTAATGAATTTTGCGGTGATGGTAAACAACACTTGTTGGTTAGGGGTAACAATGGCTCTTTGGCTTGGAACATAGAAAGCATGACAGAAGTGGATGATGTTTGGGAATGGATGTACTTTTGGTAACAAATAATTATTCAAATTAGACTCTGATAGGTGAATGTCGTCGTTTTAGTTGAAGAATATGTCCTTAGTCCAACAGTGGAGCTTTAGAGGGTAGATAGGGGAAACTGTGTCTTTTATTTGGAAATCTTTGTTTGCTAATGCAAGGTGGTCGATGTCGAGGTGAGGGGCTTGCAGAGGTTTCACATACAAAGAGGTTTGGGAAGCCATAATTGGGTGTAGATATATGAATTAGGCTTTTAGTGGTTCTAGAAGTGAGGTTTAGGAGTTTTGGTATAGTGGGAGAGTAGTTACAGTCTACAAAACAAGGGTTTTTGGGTATAAATAGGTTTCTTTTTCAATTTAGGGAATTTTCTCTAATCAATTCAATTAATTAAGCTTCCAATTAGACTATACATTTTCAAGTTGAAGGGTCGTTCTGGCTTTCCCAAGAATACATAGAAATTGATGGTCTAGCTTGCAAACTGGGTTCAATGGTGATTGCAGAAGGTACGGTGGCTTCAATTGTCAACTGGTGGCTTCAATTAGGTGTCTAGAGCTTCCTCAGATGGTAAATGGTGGCCAATTTGGTTGCTTCAGGTTCAAGGTGTCGCAAATAGGTTAGTAGTAGTTTACAGTGAAAAACACAAGAAAAGAGCAATTTGGGGCTTTTTTGGCATTTTAATGGGTAACATTCACATTTTGGCGCGGAAATTATGAACGAACAGTTGGCAGTTTTTGGCTTGGGCAGGGAGGTGGTTTTCTGGGCCATCGTACCACTTTTGGAGGGCAGGCAGTATTTTTCGTGAGCACATGATCTCACCTGGTGCTGCCACGTAGCAGAACAACGCCGAGGAAAAACCATGAATCTGCATGCGCTTGGGCTGTTATTGGTCGGATAATGAACCCGTGCGATATGGATGCACACCATTAGATCTGGGGGTAGGAGATCAGATGACTATCATGCAATTATGATGCATGAAGGGAATTGGGAAATGGATTTGCGGGGTCCGGGGTTTAATTACACAGAAATGTAATTAATTAACTAATAAGGTCCGGATTTTTAACATAAGGAGGCTGTTAATAAAGTGGGATAATGGGTTATGTGGTGGGGTTTTCTAACCACACCAAGGGTTGGTGGGTTGAAAAAGTATTGGGGAAATATGAAATGGGCGAGTTAATTAGATAAAGCAGGGGCATAAAAACTTAGGACAAAGGGGTTTTTGAGGGCTTTGAAGGGAAATAGGGAGATTAATAAGGGGGGAAAGTAATATTTGAAATGGAGAATGGGTTTCACACTAGGGAAAAGGGGTTTTGGGTAGGGAGTGATTTTTTAAAGGTAATTACTAGGAAAATTTGTGAAACCAAGGGGCAAGGGTCAAAATGAGGGGAAAAAGGGGATTTGTAAGTGATGAAGGGATAATGGGGAAAATAGTGAATAAGAACGTGGGGTATAGTAAAATGAGGGGAAGTTAGTTAAACTAGCTTGTGAATATCCTTTCCTTCTCATGAATCCTCCTACACATGAAACATAGGATTAAGCATGATAAATGAACTCTTTGACATAGCAACCTTGTGCATTTGCAAGCTTTCTTTTACCTAAACTTTATTTATCCTAACATTTTTTCTTCATTTTATTGGGTGCATTTGACCTTGCTAACCCTTTATTCCTTTTCTTTTGACAACCAAACTATCTAATTCTAACCTTATAACTTCCAGTGGCTCAGATTAAACTGATGAGCTTATTTTTATTCTCTACCTAACTATTGATCTGCCAAGGTTAAACACTTTGGCTAGATCTTTTATTTTCTATCTATCAACATGAATTTGAATGCATGAATGAGTCAAGATTAAGCTATTTTAGAATCATGGATTGTGGCATTTCTAACAAGCTACAGACAACCTTATTTTGCATAATAAAGTAAAAAAGTAACAACACTTGAATTTGCACATTTTCATGATCTATTTTATTTTTTTTGGGGCTTCGCATTTTTCACTTTCTTTTTATCTTTTTCTTTCTTTTTTTCATTTGATTATCCTTTTAGGACATACCCTCTTTACAATTTTTTTATGTTTAATATGGAAAACATTTTGCAGAAAGCAAAAGTATGTACAATATTACAAGACTAACTATAGCCAATCAAGATTATGAATCCTACTATTATAGGACCCTAACAAGGTGTACCAATACTTGATCATATTTTCTTATTGATTGTATTCCTAGGAAAGCATGGAAACCTTCCCACAAAGGTGGGTGGTTGCACTAGACCAAGTGGTTAGAGAAAGAAAACCATGTAACTAGTCCAACATATTGGCTCATCAGGTGAAGGAGCAAGTCACGAAGGCTTGACAGTCACCCAAAGGTATGCATGCAGAGATTTACATGTTCGCCTCCATCCTAGATGCAGTCTGTGCTCGACACGAGTTCCCAGGCTTGGAGTGGGCATGGTCACTGGTGGAGACTGCCCTAAACTCATATTTCAAGTTGTTGTCCAAATGTAGCTTCAAAGGAGTAATCACATGAATGTCCAATCATTTTTTCATCCCTTTGTACAACATGGTATTCGAACAAGATCCAGCCTACATGTCACAGGAAGCAATGGAGGCATTGATAGGTTTTGAAGATTGGTATCTGTCACTGTTTGGAACATTCATACAAATGTTCAGTGTGGAGAAGCCTCTGCATGTTCTGCCAAAGTTTGCCTTGGACGTACTTGTCATGTAGGAAGTAGCCTATCACATTTCGGTAGGATTGACAACTAGACTGCAGTGAATGAAGGCGGCACCTTGACCCACTCTTCCTTTGTGGATTTCGTTACATGAAGTCTAGAGTATCAAGCAAGCAGACATTGAAGCAGAACTGATGAAGAAGCACATGTTCAACCTCCGAAGCTACAATCTGTATGACCCACATTGCATTTTGAAGGATCACTCCATGAGAGTTTAGTTCAACTGGATCTACGGAGCATTTCATTGGGCCAAGGAGGACCCATGGAGATATTTATATGGTTTTTCCAGACCCAATGAACCATTTAGGTTCACTCTAGAGAGCTTAGCGAAGTAGCCTAAAGCAACATCATGGAGAGCACCAACAGTAGCAGCAGTAGCAGTAGTGGCAGTAGAGCCAAACATACCAGTGGGTGACAAATGGAAGAGGAAGATTTTCGACCACGTGGAGGAGGAACAAAACAACAAGTTTTGAGTATATCCACTTGTAGAGAAAGCAACTATGGCTATAGAGGCAAAGAGATAGTAGCGAGGCGAGAAAATCACACAAAGGCAAAAGGATAAGAAGAGAATGGAGGAAGTAGAGAAGGAGTTGCATGAGGTGAGAGAGAAAATTTGAAAGGAACAAGAGCTATGCAAATAGGAGAGGGAAGCGCAGCAGCAACATACACAGTAGGGACCACATCTTGTGTAGATAGACGAAGCAGTGCCTCTCCAAGTAGTTGATTCATATGAACTACTAGCATTAGGTGAACAGGGTGAACCATCACAGGGGGAAAGACTTTTCTCATGAGATAGAACATGCACTTCAACAATTGGATGTAGACATGGAGTAACACGAGTTGGAATAGGACACCGACCTCATGCCTCACCACAGAGAGGTCAACTCGCCTACTTCATTGCATCTAGAAGAAGAGAAGGTCTTAGATGACCAAGGAGGCATTGAGATCCTTGGTGATCAGCCAAAAAAGATATCTCGTTTGATGAATCCTAGCATAGAGTTGTCCACTCTTGTAGAGTGTCAACTTAAGAGGATCAAAAATCCCTTGTGCAAGTTGAATAATGAGTGATCGTTATTGATGTGTGCAGGAATCTAGTTGCTTTGGTCGATGCAACTAGAGTGTATGTCGAAGCCACTAGCTCAAGTGTTCATTTTCTTATAGATGAGAATGAGCGAATGGAGAAGGAACTATAGGTGGCCATGAAAGGAGGATAATTGGTGACAATTTACACCTGATTTGAATTGAGGAAGGCAATACTAGATGAGGTATTGTCCCTTGACACAGTTATGCAAGCATTGTACTCCAAGTTTCACCATGCACAAGGCAATCATCCATCTCAATGGATGGCATCAATGATGTGCTAGGAGAGCACACATGCTGATGAACATACATGCTGTTGTTCATGACATGCAAACATGGACGATCAAGTACAAGGGACCCCCACCACACTTGCCAAAGACGATGACGCCAAATGCAGTCGAGATGAAAACATGTATCTGAAGTCAGATATAGAACTATGATGACCTCTTGCAACTCATCACTAGCATACAGGCTTCCCATGCACGAGTATTCAAGAGCATGGATGTTGTGGTGTGCACACATGTGATCCCATCACTTGGGACTCTCACCCAGGTGAAGACCAAGAAGCAAGTCCCACTAGATCTTGACTCGTACTTTGACGAGTTGATGCGCATTACCACCAGCCCAAACTTGCCTATTAGTGCAGACATCATGCACAAGTATGTTGCTGGTCCAGCCACATTGAAGAAAATGATGTGAATTCTTTCAGATGAGTTCGACAAAGGAGCCCGAGCAGTGTACCTGGATGCTATGGAGGCAAAGGTCAGGTTTCATACAGATGTCACAATGGAACACACGGACACAATCAGAGACTAAAAAGCTTGGCATCAATATGTTACTGTTGATCAGCATGAGGCTGTTGATTAGTTTGAATTCTATAGTTGTCTAAGTCAGAGTGATGTCTAGTTTGGCTTGCTGATGTCATTGTGTTCACATGCGTACATGTGCATTGTGATTTTGAGTCATGTCAAGTGTAATTCAAGTGTTAATAGTGAATGTAATAGTCATAGTGTAGGTGAAGAGTCATGAGGGTAGTTGAACAGTCACAAAGGGGAATATCAAGGGCCATCCCACCCTTTGCTACAAATAGTCCCTCATAACTCATTGTATAGGTTTTTGGTTAGCCAAGCTTCTCTTAAGACTATCTTGAAGAAATTTTGGATAGTATTGTAATGCGGATTGGCTTCTCCACTACATGGATCTAGTTCATCTCTTTGGAGGAGCAAGCAGATGTGGCCATAACGCTTCACTATTAGGGCTGTGAGGTTTACATGGATGTATTATATGATTGGGACTTACACTTCTTTATATAATAAGAGCCAGCACATTTTTATGCATATGTTGTTCTTGTAGTTAGACTGCTCCAGTTTCTTAGAAATATATGTTGTTTAACTTATGTATTTGTGTATGAACTTATTCATATGCAATTATATGAATCTTGTTGTAGATGTGTTGCTGGTATAACCATCACTTTGGATTGTCGACTGATTTTCTTTCCATATTGTGATGCATTTTCGCTCGTGTGTTCCCTTATCAGCTTAGTACTGCTACAGGTTTCTAAGGGGCATACTCATGTCACCCCCCATGTGTTAGAACCTCACATTCACCTTCCTTAACTCACTGCAGCGGTAACACCCTTGCTACTGACAGAGTTATCTTACTTGCCTCTGTGCAATATCGTGGTTAAGGAATTACCTTATGACCCACTGTTGGGACTCCTACACCAAACGGTCTGAGGTCTAATTGGGACTTCTTACTGACGATATATCCTTGACATGTTGGTGGGTCCAGCACCGTTAACATTTTTGGTGCTAGAAGGAGGGCCAAATGACAAGATGTTTCCTCTCATCGAGTTTTGAACCTTTGCATACCTTTTATGGAATCTTGCACTCTTCTCCCCCTGTGATTTTTTCGAATCATGAAGATGTCTTCATCACAGGTGAGTTTTTTGATCTCTTGTCCACTTTCACGTGTCATGGTGGAGGCAAAGTGACCTGGCTTGAGTACTTACATGCCTCTCTTTCCATGCTTCATGAGGGAGATTGGTGGTTCTGAAATACAGGCCAACTTGCTGCTTGCACGAACACTTCGTGAATCTCCATGAAGATGGTCGCTCAGCCTACCGACTGACACCGTGCACTCACTTGAGCACTTCTGTGATCTCACTGAAGACATGTTCTATCATTTTGATCCAAACCATCTTGACCAAAAACTATTACAGTAACGAAGGGCTCTGCATGAATTAGTTATTGATTTTTGGCAGCGCTTCCGTGACTTGGAGTTTCAAGCTCCAAGGAGCTGGACAAAATTTGCTTATCTTTGGGACCATTTTGAGTATTGCCTTAAGAAATCTGCCCGTCCCAAGAAGAAGCTTGAGATCAATCCTCACTCAACATTCTTCACTAATGGAGCCATGCAATCTCATGTGGATGTGGTCATTATCTCGACTGACTGTCCACCTCCCTCTCCTTCAACAGCTCCACCACTGCCTAGTGATGTTGAAGGTCATGCTCACACACCTGTTCAGTTTTCACATCCTCCCAACATCACTTCACTCAATTTTTGCATAGATTTGGTTGTGAGTCATTTGAGTTCTCATATGCATTTTGTTTTACGACCTCCAGATGATGATGTCTTCTTCTCGTTCATTCTGGACTCTTCGCTTATTGTGAATGAGGAACAACCCATTGACAGAGTTGGTGTTGCACAACCAACATGCGCTGTCATTCATGAAGAGCATGAGTGGGATATTGAGCATCAACACTCGACAAAGGATGACTCTCTTCTGTCCGAGCCCCCTTCGTTCTTTCCTAACATATTTGATGAACCTGCCATCCATGATTTTTCATTTGTGTCTTCATCCATAGATGCACCCGTTGCTGATCACTTGTAGGACTCGCCGAATGTTGTTGCATCATTTGGCAATGGAGAGGATAAACTATTCATTGAAAATCTGCCAGATCTTTCATCTGTCTTTTCCAAAAATAGAGAGGATGAGTTTGTTCACTTTTCATCTACCCTTCTATTTGATACATCTCATCATGAGGATGCCGATGAATTCATTGATTTTTCTGATCATGGAGTTCATGATCCATTTGTTTCCATATTTGATCACGGTCATGACTCTATCACTATTGATCTTTCGAAGCTACTGATTTATGATGATCTACCCGATGATGAAGTTGAAACACCGAAGACTATCAAGGCATTTTAGTGCAAGTTGATGGTTATGTTAGGTCGTTGCTCTCTTGGGGTTAGCCTCACTTCCGATCAGGAAACTGTTCAATCACCCTAGGCTTCTCATCACTCATTTGTATGCATTGATGATCCATCTCACACATAATTCATGTCTCCTCCAAACGAATTGCATGATCCCATCGCTCACGCATTGGAGGAATCTTACATTGCAAGGGCAGGTGTACAATGCAAGTTATATTTGTTTCTTTCGTTTACTTGCATGTCTTAGTCAAGAATGTGTTTGTGCTTCAAAGTTACACGTAGTGTCACACAGCACCACGACAAGTCCATGAACTTCTCGTCATGTAGTTGCACTCAATTGTGTCCTGTGGACACTGACAAGCGCAAAGTGTGGTTGTCTTCATTGTTATATCTTTATTGCTTTAGGGTTATCACAACTGGGTTACTCGCATACCAAGTCTTCACCAACATGGGTCTACCAATGTGTGGTGGATGCATTGGAAATATCACTTCACGTGATCAGGCCCATGCACCATTAGTGTAGGAGTAGGAGTAGTGTTTGCTTTCAATTAGTTTGCTTGCATGTTTGTTTACTTATTCGCTTTGTTTTCTTGTTTTTCTGCTTGCTTGTTTTCTTACTTGTTTTTCTTTCACTTTTGCTTCTTCTTTTTCTTCGCTTTGATGTTTGTTAGTTCATTTGTTTCGTTCATAGGGTAGTTTTGCATGAAACCATGTAAGACTCTTGAAATGAGTTGGGTGAAGTACAAAAGGGCTTGTGCAACTATCACTACATGGTTATCTGTCATCTTTCCTCTATATGAAGAACTTGTTACTTTCAGTCCATGATAGGCCGAAGGAAAATATGTATTGTTCAAAGTGAACCTTGGTGAAAACACAATGCTTGCACACTAACTAATGTCACCTTCTCTAGTCGGTTGTTTTTGGATTAACCCTTGTCAGCTCAGTTAAGTAGAGTAAGGTGAGGGGAAAAACCTTAACAGGCACGTTAAGGGTACATAAACTACTTCTCTACTAGAACAACATCTTCTCATCTCAATAAGTTGGGATCCTTCTTCCGCCTCTGAAATGAATAAGTGCTATGCATAGTTGAAAAAATAAAAAACGAAAAAAATGAAAAGTCAAAAAATTCAAGATGAAAAAAATGAATACGGTGGAAGAAGAGAAAGGATTCCTACATAGGGAAGTGATGCAAGTAACCCTGCTGAGGTATAGAGTAGGCTCACTAGTAGCAGAGCCATTCTTGTGTTCCTATGTGATTCCATCCGATATTGTCCAGGCCTGCTGGCAGTGGAGCAACACCAGAGATGAAACTAAGACTCTGACGACTATACTGCTTGTGCACCTATATACCCCTCAACCCTAATCGAAACAACTGTGTTACCTTGGCTTGGAATGTGTGTCAATAGAGCAAGAGCTTAATAGATGCTACATCTTACAATCAAGCTAGTGTGAAACCAAGATGAACTGAAAACTAAACAATAATTTCGAAGGTGTTAGATTTGTCTTTCACAAACAAGGTCCATTCAGAGAGTTGGAGTTCTACCACCATGTTGCCAAGTTTTGTAGTGGCTACAACCACCCTCCAAAATTTTTCCCTAGCCCATTTGGAGCCTCCCTACCAACCTTTCATAGCACTTTGTGTTGGTTCATCAAGTACACAAGATTTAATGTTTTTCATGCAAAAAAGGCAGCCTATCGAGGACAACTTGATCCATTCCCCTGCCACGTTGTTCACCCGGACATGGTCCAACTGCAAGCTGAGCAACTTCCCCTAGAAAAATGCCTATTTCTGGAGGGCAACCAGCCTTCCCTCCAGAAATTATGCAACCCTCTCTGGCAGCCTGCTGGGCTCTAGGATTGTGCCCTTCCAATCAACACTCCCAATAGGATTTGTGCAAATTTCCCTAGCAGGGTTGCTCAGCCTTGAATTTGTGCAAATCTGGGTAGTAGTTAGCTGCTCTACCTAGAAATTGGACAAACCTCTTGCGTAGTCAGCCCAGCTCCCAACCAGAAATGCACATTTTTCTCAAGCAATTGAGGAGCTGTATGCATGAGTAGTCCGATTGACCAGTTCCACCTGGGACCGAGGAAACTTGACTTGCATGCATGCATGACTGGTTCTTCTTGGAATAGAAAAAGGCAACATGAAAAAGGCATCCCATGATCTATGGAACTATTTTTAGAAGCCGACGGTTACATGCAAAGTTGTTTTAGAAGTTTCCCTCCAAGTGTCACTTTTTCCTACATTTGTGGCATGTGCATCATGAGCCCAGACTTATTTATTTGATGCATCAGAGCTCATTCTTTCACATCGATCTTGGAGGTCTGACATCCCACAACACATCCAGGACTCTTCAACACATCTAACTCATCTATTCATGTTAAGTGGCCTCAACTTGTCTTTTTCAGAATTTCTGTCGCTTTTTGTGTATTCGCTTGTATGAATGTTGTTTGCTTGATTTCCTTTAACTCTAGTTATCATTTACATGTATACTAGTTTTTCCTAGCTCTGTTTCAGTTTGCGTAGCTATATCACTACTTTTGCATGCATGAAATAGTTCTTCATGAACGTTCGCTCAACTGGTGAACCACTTCACCCACATGCATTGTTATATGAGAATAGTGTCCACACGGATGCTGCTATTCCCACTAATATGGGTGGCTATCTTAGAAACAAATAATCAAAGTCTACTATTGGTTCCTTTTATGAAAATAGATGAGAGGAGAAACAAGAGGGCCAACCTGAGTCTTGCGCTCGATTCCCTCTCCTTCTTGATAGAGTTTTGTTGCTTGCTCTTTGTCTGCTCAACTTCAAAAGTACCTGTAGAATCACAACAACATACTACTATGCAAGAAACAAGGATCTAAATTCATAAATAATGTAGGATCAGATGTACATTAACCATATACAAGCATATATAAACAAGTACACCAGGATATGGAAGGAAACAAGAATAGCTTTATTGAGATAAAAAAAAGTAGCAAGAGGATTACAACCATAAGCAGCTCTGACCCAGCATCATCCTCCAGCTAAGAAGCCATTCTTTCACCTCAAGCAAAGCAAAATCACCCAAAATTGTGAATGTACACCATAATACCAACATCACTTCTCTATAAGTTACAAAATTCCAGCCTCTAGATCTCTATGAAGAGGGATCCATATATAGATGATTACAGAGAGGTGTGTCATCTTTTGGGATCTTGATTAGTGTCTTCTCTCTCATAGTTCCTGCTTCCACTTGGAGAATGAATATCTCTTACTCATCCCTAGTCGAAAATGGAGGGGAAAGTGTCAGAGGAGAAGCTTCTAGAAGATTCCACTATCTTCCACCTCGCATTTTGGTCCCTGCCATTTGTCCATTCCCGACCATTGCACCCTACAGAGGAGCAAAACAGTATGCATTGTACCTTGTACATTGGGAAGGTGATATGCATCGCACTGTTTGCATGGAGCTTTCAGTATGGTCCAGTTTTGACCATTTATGAGCATTTTTCAGTGGAGAACTTTTGGGAGATGATGTAATCAGTTGACCTTGTTCCTTTAGCTAGTGAAGCAACCCTTTTAGGGACTTAAGATCCCTCAGTTTATGGACATTTGTGATTGGGGTTGAAGTGCCCAAAAATTTCTATACCAGTTGCTCCCTAAAGCATGAGGTCGTTAATCGTTTTTGATGTCGGGTGAAATGCTTTACTATGAGGATCTGAAGTTTTTCTGAACTGGGAGGCGACCTGTAATAAGATACAATACAATAAATTATTTGACAACATTTTTTCATGATCTAGCTGAGGTGGGCATTCCCATGCTCAGCTTTATAAACTCATTTTCATGTACATAGGACAGATGATTGTCTGTGTGACAGACTGATGATATGGACACATCATCCTTTGATTTGGATGATCATCTGTTTAGCAATGATGTACACTGGATGTTTTTATATTCTTGAATATATCGTAGCCCAGATGGATGAAACTAGATCTGGGGTCTTCAAACTCTGCCAATCTTCACTAGGAGTACAAGTCGATCGATGTGAAAAATGTTTTGGAGTCGAACATGGAAAGGCATCGCCTAATTACCAGCCAATGATGTAAGTTGTGAACAGGTGCGAGAGGAATTACCAATAATGACAATGATCCTCAAGGTACTACAGTACAATTTACGTGGTGTGAAAAAGGACTTGGCGTCAAACACCACGCAAAATCTCTCGGTCGAAGGCCATTGATGTAAACCTGTTGCCGAAAGTGAGAAACTTGTCATTGAGGCATGCAAGCTTCAAAGTACTGAAAGGGTTGTTCCTAAGTCAACTTCTTGGATAATGAGCTGATGTCGACAAGAAGCAACCCGTCATAGGAGGGCCTCAATGAATCCCATATAAATGACATAGAACGAAGCAAATGATTTTGGAGGTGAAAACAAACTGACGATACAGGGTTCACGGTGGCGGTCATGAAGGAATGAAGCATGAATGTATTGCAGTGGGTGAGACTCAGGTGAATTGTCTGAATGACTTCTCTTGAACATATCGGTGACACTGACGATGGATTGGTAGTGTTAACCGCAGATATGGATGGTGTGACGGACCAATGGTGAAGACCAGTGAACGGAACAACCCAACCCAGCATGGATGCGGAAGGAAAGTGTCATGTTCAAGAGCGACTTGCTACCAATAAAGCTTCTTCTTGTTTTCTCCCCAATTTTCCTCAGTCATTGCTGACCAATACCTCTTTACTTTTGTCAAGCTTGAGGAGGATAACATATGCTTGTTCTATAATCCGCCCTTCGGGCAAACATGTCACTATATTTTAGCAAGCCTAGCGACAATGAAACTCGTTCTTGTCCTATTGGATGAGTTTGTCGCTATTAGTTTTAACAAGTTTAACGACAAAGATAACTCGGTCTCTTTCAATTTTAGAGAGTCTGAAAGAAACGGAAAGAAGACTCCAAAGATTCATTTTCGTTGTATGATCTCTTAAGTCCGAAAAAGCGTAAAATAATACAAAAGGGATTAATTTTTGATAGTTTTAATGAGCTGAACAAGACAAGTGCTCGATCTTTTTGTGCAATAATCCCTCAGGTCCAAAAATATTAAAATCTAGAGGAGGGATAGCACTTCCAATGCCTTTTAACGAGCCGGAGAGGCCAATCGCTCGGCAACCTTTTCATATTTTATGAGTCAGGTGAAAAGAGCTTAAAGAAGACTCGTTTTCGAGGAACGAGTGATAGTTTTGGGTAGCAGCTGATTCCAGGTAAGATTTGGAATTTTCCAATCACAACAGTGTTACAAGGATGGCTAGCAAAATCACTCTTCGCAGATGTTCCTCGAAGGGGTAAACAATCATATGGTGGTGAACGATCGGCTAAAAATAGAGTGGAGGTGATGGCGAGAACATGACCAAGGCTAAAAAGCTGGCGATAAGGCATTCACAATGGTTATTTACCCATTCATTTTTTAACGAGCTTAAACTCGGGGAGAAACACTTGCTCATGACTTATGTTTACTTTTTAACGAGCATGAACTATGCGCTAAAACTGCTTGTGGAGAGTTTATTTTTTAATGAGCTTGAACTCTGCGACAACATTTCTCGCTAGTTGTATGATAAAAATGTCTCATTTGAGATGCTATTTTGAAGTGGCTTACATCTCTAAAGCTTTTCCATGGATCCTTTCTTTATGCAAGTTAGGAAACGACTAGCCTTACGGGTTTAAAGGGTTAGAGGTCCTACAAATTTAAAAATAAATAGCCGCTCTTCACTTGCATGCGGAAAGGTTTGCATGCCCCCAAGTATAGCGAAACATTTCCAGGTTACCAAGAAAGTTCTATAAGTGTAGCAAATAAAATTATTTCTTGGCGATGTTTATCGAAACAAACAAAGGGGAGCGGAGTCACTCGGCATAACCTCAACGAAGGTATCTTATTCTAGTCTGTTCCCATTTTCCTATGAGGACGGGTTCGCCAGACTAGTCATATATCCCTCACGAAAATCAACCCTATACCCAAGGTTTTCCTGCCGAAGTAGACCAGGGTGCATGCCCCCTGGGTTTCAGTCACATCTTCCTGAATCACTCACACTCATCAGGTGGATAGACTGGAGAACGATGAGACATTTCTTGCACGAAAAGACCATTCAGGGATGGCATTTGGCTATTTGCAATGTGTGAACGGGGGAATGACATTTGGTCTACGAGCTTGACCATTCTGCCTTTGTGCGGAAAACACATTACTCTAAAGAGTGAGGAGACGATGGCTCCCATGCAATAAATATAGTCGCGTCCAAGGAGTAGATTGTAATCTAAAGGTCCTTGAACTACAATAACGTTCATTTGAACAATTTCCTTCTCAAAGTAATGGGCACATTTGGAAGGATCCCTAAAGGTCGACCGATTCCTTTGTCGAAGCCTATTAGATTTCTCATTTCAGGCAAAAGCGATGGCGAACCAAGCACTTTCCAAGCAGTTGAGGAAAGGATACTCACAGAAGCCCCTTTATCAATGATGGTACCAACCATGACCATTCTATAAGCTTGTACAATAATTCTGAATGGTACGCTGGCTGGTAAATAGGGTCTGCCTAGTAGGTTCCAGTCGAAGGAAACCACTAGGTTGCTTGTTGGTGGGACCGAGTAGACGGTTGGGTAGGACTCTGATGAACTTCCTTCCTCCGATAAAGGAATGGGAGGACTGCCCCCAAGCTCATCAGAGTCGGTGTTGATGAAAAGAATTTGAACGGTGTCGTTCTCTTTCTCTTCAGTGATGGTATCGTTCGAAGATGAGCACTCTGAAGGCAATACTGGGTCAACTGCCGTATCGACCCTTTGACTTTCATCTGGTATGGATTCTGAAGGTTCATTTTCAACGATAGGTGCTTCGGCTGACCACAAGGATGGGCCAGCCAGATTTTCAACGGGTGGAGGACTTGGAAAGAGTTTTTGATATCCAGGAGGAAGTCGTAATGGTGAAATCGGACGATTATCTAAAACTCTTTTAGCCTCTTCAAGGAAGGGATAGCGGTCGATGACGTGATCACCTTCACACAACTTACAAGGAAGTTTAGGATTCCTTTTCTATCCATGTGCTTCACTTTCACTGGTTGTCGGTGAGCATTCAACATGATCGCCAGAGGTTGATGCTACCGGATGGTGCAAACGAGGAGACCAGTCCCTTAAGGTCCGAGGGATGCAGGGACAATCTCGGTGATAGTGATCTCCATTGCAAATGATGTAAGGAGATTTAGGTTTTGACTGTAAGGTGTGTGGATTTTTGCTAGACGATACTTGGTTGTTCCCTTTCTATTTTGGTTATTTTTTCTTCTTTTCCTTTTTCTCTTTCTGCTTCTTCTTCTTCTCAGTTACTTGAATTTTAGCTTTATCAGCCTTGTTAAGCGAAGAGGAAGGAGGAGAAGGAGAATCAGATGAAGTAGAAGGTTGGGAGGCAACTATAGGGTCATCTAGTTGTTGGTTAGACTGTTTAGGAATTGTGGGATTTTGAATGACAGAGGTAGAGAAGAGCCAGACTGGCAAACCAATTGTCAATCCTGGAAGTGACAAAATGGCCATATGGGGTGGACCAACATCTCCGCAAGATAGGAAAGGACTAGGATTTACTTCATGGGGAAATCCTTGGTTGGTAGACTCCATTTTCTCAACCTGAAGATCAATAGGGGAATTTGTGATGTTATTCCGATTTAAAATAAATTTTTAGATTCTTGGACACAACTTGTTTTTTCAATTTTAAAGAGTCGAGAAAAAACAAAAGATGACTCTAGTCGCCTTAAATTTTTATTGAGCTTGAAGTGATAAGCGCTCAGAGGACCTTTTCCTTTAAGGAGTCTGAAAAGGAGCAAAATGGACTTCTCTGGAGATCTAGGCAGAGAGGATTACCAAACCAATCGTAAAACTGTAGAGTACTTTTTATGGTATGGAAGTCAGTCTTCATGAATGCTGTGTTCGGTGCATTACGATAGATAGGGCGGCAGACACGGATTCCTAAGGAAAAAGGATGCAGCCTATAGTGGTCTCCCAATATATACATGAAGGTATGTGGGAGCACAAGTCCGTACTGGAACTTGCTGTCTCAGAGTGGAGGAATCACCCAACCAGTACTAAAAGTAACAGTTACTAGGCTTTACGATATTGGAATATGTCTCTAGCCTAGACCTCTAGATGTTGCGTTAAGTTCCAAAGCGTTGTTAGATTCATTGAGATTTATTTTAAGTTGATCTTTCTTAGTATTTTTCCTTTCAGGTTCACCACGTGATGTATGTATAATTCCTAAATGTAGTCTAAGATGAGAAATAGACATTTTATCTTCCTTCAGCCATGAAAATCCTAGCTACTAAGGGGAAGAAAGTCAAGCATCTTTTCTTCATAGAGCACAGAGCACACGCTAATATGCACATTCCTAAATCAAGCCAAGCATTCAAGATGAAAATGCACATGCATGTATTGGTTTTTAGCTCCCTTAATGTGTAAATGACACTAAGAAAACTATGTGAAAAACTGAATTACTTTTAAAGCGACTGTACTCAACAAAATTCTTTTTCAAAACGAAGTGAAAACAAGAGAGACACTTTGCGATTTTGAAATGGAAATTGCTTTTCGACACTTTAAAACTAGTAATTCGAATTCTATGCAATAATAACTGTATAATCAACTATCTAAAACAATGGGATTGTTTTCTAAGACTGAAAATGACAGTTACGACACTTTCAGATCTAGAGACGACAGTTCGAATATGTTATTTTTTTGCAAAAGAGAACTAAAACGACGCACAATACATAAAAAATGTTTATAGTTCTTTGCACTCAGGAGGCAGAATAATGCTAGAGAAGGGGGTATTCACAGAAGCAAACTGATTACAGACAGCAAAAACTCTTGAATAAGATGAAAATAGTGAGAAAAATCCACATTCGGAGGGTAAAACCAGTCCTCCCTGACCATCGCACCTGTTACATAGTGAACTCAGTATGCATCGCAGTTACTCCATTCGGGAAGTACGATGCATACAGGCTGCCTTGAAGGCAGGGTGCAATGGTTACAGTGTGAGACTTTGAACGAGACTTCACTCACAGTTTGCAGTTTAGTTCAGGTGTTTAAGCTGAATAAGTACAAATCAATGTATGTAGGAACACAGGGGTGATTTAAGAGGTTACTAAAGTCACTACTCAGGGAAATTAGATTTCTTTCAGATCTATTGTTTAATTTATAAACATGTTGGACACTTAATCCTAATGGGTTAGTGTGGAAGCCGAACAGACTAAGTAGTCCAAGGGACCTTGGGATGTGAATCCCAACGGTCACCATATTGTACTATAAATGTACATCTATTGTAAATAAAATTGCAATGCATGCTTTATCTTTCTATTTGTTTCTCATTCACCATGTCTGTTTAACATGGTATCAGAGCAATGATGTGTGGCCTGTGAGCTGCCTTGAATAGCACTACCCTACCCTCATTACCTGCGCTCTGTTACGCTGTGAGTCTGACATCTTATCAGATACGTTTTCATAAAAACGGTCTCCCTCACTGTCCACCTACTCTAACGCTCTAAAATCTGCCTGTCAACCCTGGCGCTCATGAAAGTTGGTTGGTGCTGGGTATGGAGTGCAATTACCATATTAAGAGAGATTGGTCCTTGTGTGTCGTTTCAGTTTCTGCCGGTGGTAATGTATTGGCAGAGTAACGTTTCTGCTCAGCGCTTTACAGAAATTTAATTTACGTTAGGAATGCCTGTGTCAGTTGTGTTAATGGCTGCCGGTATCCACATCCTCACTGCTTCAAGGATTGTTTGAGGTGCTGTAACTGTTCTCTGCATTCTTGTGCAAGCGTTCGGAATTGGAACCGATGAATCATCGAAGCCTGCAATTCTTCTGCAAGCATAAAACCATTTCGCATGCATGTATTTGAGCATTCTCCACGGTAGAACATGCATAGAACTTTGCCTTAATGATGACTTTGCAGCCTCAGACATAAACTGCAACATCTGCATGTCTGACATGCCTGACATGCTTCAAGTTTGGGTATCAAAGAACTAGTACCTGCGTACCTCGATCCACAACTGACTTCCAATGATTTGGTCACTGGAGTTACCTTTGCCTCCGCTGGCTTTGGCTACGATAAGGCCACTGCAGAGAGTGGAGTTTGATCAACAAATAAATTATCTGAGAGAATACCAATTGCAGTTACGAAATATTGTTGGACAAGTGGAGGCTTCCAGAATTATTAGCGATTCCCTGTACTACATTGCTACAGGAAATACTGATTTTGGTGTCAGCTATTTTAATTTCAATCCTCGTAATCTTCGACTTAACCAGGCCATGCAGTTCACTATCTCCCAGTATGTAGATTTTCTCATCAGCCAGGGCACTCGTTATATACAGGTTGCATTCTGTCTTAAAGGTAGGTATTGTAAAGGTCATAACATAATATTGAAGAAATTGGAACGTATTAATAACAGAAAAGGCTACAGGTTATGTTGAATATCTCTTGGCTGCATTATTAGTGGTCTGTGGCTTTCAATATTCTCCACCTGCGCTGCGTAAGGCGGCTGATTCCGAAGCTGAACGTGCATAAGCACTGAGTCTCCCGCTGTTAAAAAAAAAATCAGCCGCAACCAAGCAAGAAGATTGAAAGCGGCGCGAAAAAGAATGTGGAAGCTGGAGTCCGGTGGTCTTACAAGCCGGATTCAAAAGGGGCGGCGGCAATGACCTCTTCTTGTCTCCTCACTACGACAAGCAGAGCATGAAAAACATTGAGGATACCTGCGTAGTCCACAGCATCAACCATTTCTGTCGCTTCGAATACACAGCCACCATTGGAGCCTTCATTCACGAGCGGATTTGAAGCGCTGGCTTGAAATCACAAACTCTGCCTGGGCCAACGTATTTTATCCTACAGTCAACCCACATGAAATCTGTGTTTCCTAAGCATGCACAGCGAGTATTTCAGGCCTGAACAATGTGATATTCGGTGTGAGTTTTAGGAGCAGACCGCGGACTGTCCAGAGGTCATATTCCGTAAGAATAAGGAGCTGTTAAGACGCCAATATTTCCACTAAAGGAGAACAGACTATGGGTGCTTAATATCAGTCCAGATTTTAGTGTAAAGAGGACTTCCGAGAAGCCTTTACTTGGGAAAAGATCTATGGAGATTTCTCCATTGTCATTGACCGCCTCAAAGAGAGACAATGTTTACAGGCTCTTTTTTCACCCATGATTGCTTAGAACTAAGCTGCTCAGGGACCAATTCTAGGCTATCTTTCAGCATATTTATACAGAGTGGAATCAGATGGTGAACTCTCTTTAAAAAGAGCTTTACCAGAGGCAGAAGGGTATCTTTCCTTTGGAGATAGAAAGGGCACTTATCTCCTGAGAAGAGGAAGGCTCCAAATTCCTGTTGGTCACCAGTATCTACAGTTCCAACCTCCATTATTGGAGTCTTTGGGACCTTCACCCTCATATTTTTGAGATTTTGTGTTAAATTTTGGCAACCTTCATAAACTCTCTGTGATGAAATGAAATTAGACGCTGCTCTATCATCACTGTATCATATCTGCTCTTGAAAGGCTCATCCTTTTTATGTAATCATCTCAGCATTTATGCTTATTTGATCTAGCAAAGGTTTATTCGCTGATAATATCAAACTTTCTATCAATCGAATGCGCGGATGGGAGTCTCGACTACAGCTCTGCTCTGGCTGAACTCCATCATTTATTCTGTACTCTTTTTATTTTTAAAAAACTACATTTTCCTCGTTCTCGGTGAAAAAAAAAATTGCTTTTGCCTCAGTTGTGTTTTTTAAGTGACACTGAAGAAAAATGGCCAGACTTGAAGATGCATTAAAGTTATTGAATATCCTAATTCATTCCACTGTTTATGAGATGGTCAAAGTTAACAAAGAAACTCTCTTTGACATCCAAACCTCTCTGCAAACTGCACATCAGAATATTGAGTTTTTGCAGCATGAGACAAAGCTGCAGCAAGAAGAACTACAGCAATGGAGTCATCTTTCTGAACTTGTTTCTGTTCAGAAGATTGAAACAGACTCACATAAACAGCAAGTCAATAATGTTCCTGTTCATTCAAATAAAGCAGCAGTTGTAAATGCAGATGCAGAAACTCAATATGCACTTCCCAAGCCCATCATCAGACCTTGGGAACAGCTTGTCCACAACAAGCACAGAACCGGTCTTGGATAT
>APFE030565154.1:69142-80932 GCA_000404065.3 Pinus taeda | reverse complement strand
TATCATTTGGCAGGGCATCTTCTGAATTATTGAATATCTGATAAAGTGCTAGATCTAGAATACTGTGATTGGGTTATGGTGCAGATTTGGATCTGAATGAAGAAGGAACCTGAGCGCAAGGAGAAGGAGAAGTTTTATTAATGGGTCAAAAGCTTAAGGCTGGAATAGTGGTATCTCTATATGATTTTGATCTATGATATGTGGCGCACTATAAATCTGATAATCTGGGTTAATTAATATCTGAATGTTTGAAAGAATGAATTTATAGATCTGTACGCAGGTTTCTGAATAGTGAAGTAGTTTACATCTCTTGATTTATGTTGTAGCTGCTTCTATTTATTGCTACTGGGTACAGAAGTGGGGTGTGATTATTGTTATTATGATCTGGGTACAGTCGTCAGAGAACTGTTTATTTTGATTCGGTTTTGATTGGTGAAAAGGTGATTGGTTGATGCAGAAATTCTTGATGTTTGATTGATGTTATTTGTGGATCCAGTCTAAAAATTTATGAAACATGGTCCCTAGAAGGAAGAGAAGGTTGTAGTCTTCTGCAGGTAGCAGCCTGTGTACTAGTATCTCACTAGTACAAAACTAAGGGGTGTAGCTCCCTTCCAGGAGAAGCTGGAAAACGAGAGAGGGTTGTAGCTCTGTTAGGTAGCAGCCATCGTACTGGTAAAGGACTCCACAGTCCAAAATCATTGTAAAAGAGTTCTATGAAAAGAGAGCATATTGCCAGCAGGTGGTTTTCAACCCACATATGATTCCACCTCTATCTTGTGTTCTGTGTGTGATTGCTCTTCTGCTCATATTTTCTGTTCCGGTTACTGTTTATAATGATCCTGATTGCACAAATTAATGTTCACATCTATAGATATTTTAAGATTATAAGTCTGTATGGTATCACGCGAGTTTCCTTATCTGTAGTTGCATATATATGCGTTTTGTTCTCCTAACTGAAGTAGCGTATATGTTCATCGGTTTGAAAAAGAAATAATTGACCATAAGATAATCACTGGGATTTCCTCCCCCCCCCCCCCCCCCTCTCAGTATTATTTCCAACAAAATCCAGTGAAGTGGTATAAGTTACATAGAAGGCTATAGCAGAGGCAAGTAAGGTGGCTGATGGAAAAACACAAAGAAGTTGAGTTGGAAATGAAAATGGAAGTGTCCATTTGTGAAGTAGAAAAGGGTGAAGTTCTGAGTGAAGGTGAAGACTTGAAGACTGAAACTTCAAGTGAGGCCAAAAGGTTACATGGTTTTAAATCTGACAATTTGTGTATATTTGCAGGTGAAACATGTAAATAAGGACAATTTAGTGATATTATCATAAAGGAGGAAGAAGACAAGCAAAATCTAAATTCTGTTCTGGAAGAAGATGAGATAGATAGGTATCATATATAGTTGGGGAAAGATACCAAGAAACCAAGTGAAGGGCTTGAGGGGATTGAAGAGGAGACCATCAAAGAATTTCTGAATCATATGAAGGATTTAGAACAACAAGGAGATATGATGGCTGAGACATCAAGTGGGACCACTGGGTATTATGTTTTTAAGACTAATAGTTTGTCTGTGGATGTAGAAAAAATGCAAGAGAATATTAATGTAGATGGTGAGACAAGGATAACTCTTGGAGAAGGTAAACAACAAGAGATTAAAGGCAAACTTGAAGAAGAGACTATGTTAGCTGAAAACATAGTAAAGGATCATCAGTTCATTATGATGATAGGCATAATGGAAATAGCCAAGGAAATTGTTGAGACAATAAGTAAGAAAGAAGGACATCTACTGAAAGATGTTAAGAAGGAAGAAACCTATGCAAAAGATTTAGCCTTGGGAAAAAGGACATCTGATGATTGGTCACTAACAAAGGAGGGTTTCGTAGAGGATGAGCAATCTTTTGAGGCTGTCAAAAGTATGGAAAAGTATCTTTCAGAAGATGAATACTCTGGAGTAAAGGATAAGGGAGAATATCTCTTGAATGAGGAAGGGAATGACTTATTGCAGCAGAAAGAACTTAGTAATGAAACTGTTACAACACAGGGACAATTTCTTTTGGGAAAAAAAGATGAAGCTCAGTTTGAAGAACTAATATGTGAAACAACAGTTGAAACTATTGAGCCTTGTAATTTTCAAATTGACAATTCATTTATAAATGCAAGGATTATAAGTGATGATGAAGTACTTACGAAGTGTCACAGAGAAATTGCATTGCTGGAGTATTTGCTGGGAAATTCAGAATATGACAGTGTGATTGCAGAGGAAGAAGTTCACTACAGTGAAGAAAGACAGAAATACATCATTAGAGCAGATGGTGTGGAGGAGAGACTAGTTGGCAGTCTCATGATTTCTTTTGAGAATTCAAAACAACATATTGATGTGCTGACAGAGGAGAAAGAAACATAGCAACAAACTGAATTGTTGCTAAAGGAAGATAAGGCACAAAAGCCTTATCTTTTTTATTTTAACAAGTGTTTTGTGAGTGCAGGTTTAGTTGTAGATGCTAGAGGAAATTTGGCATAGATGAACAGCCAAAAATGGAACAAGAAGATTCTGTGGAAGAATTTCATCCATGGAACAGAGATGCTTAATTGCTGGAGAGAATACTAGAAAGTCATGATTCAGTGCAGACATAAATAATCATGAAAGAGGGTAAGGATGATAGGGAGGCAGTAAGCAAAGAAAAAGTTGGAACAAAAGAAAAATAAGAAGAAAAAGTAAACCAACAGCTACAAAGTGAAAGTAACCAGCAGCAGTTTGAAGAGTTAGTGGAAAACAACAACTTGAAGCAAAGAGAAAGAGGAAGAAGTAAGGGGCAGAACATGGACCAGTCCAAGGATAAAATGGAGATAGAGATTGAAGAATTGTGGCAATTAATGATGAAACAGGCCATAGGGAGGAGAATGATAGCAGTAGGAAGGATGATCAATTAGAGTATGAACCTAATTGACAAGGAGAAGAAGATGGAGAAAAAGACAACAGAAGTACAACAACAACAAAAGAACAAAACTTTCAGACAGTTACAAACTAAATTTTGGGACCCTATAGGTTTTCTATCAACTTAAGAAGACACATGATCAAGAGATCATGAATATTTTCTACTTTGGGAGTCTGATGCATGAACATTCAACCCAAGAGAAAATCATTGTATTTAGTAGACATAAGGGGTCAAGTGCTTTAAGGAAGTTAGATTCCTAAGTGATGAATTAATGTAATATTTAGGCTTTTGAGCGCATAGAATAGGAATTAATCAGATAATGTGAGATATCTTGTAAATGCTCTCAAATAAAGGAGAACATGAGTGGTCAGTAATGACAAAAGAGTTAGAAATCAATTATAACTTTTAAAATAGTTCATGACTCGAGGAACTAGAGAGAGTTCTTAGGAATTAAATGAAGTTAGAAGTGGACATAGAGGATAGAGGACATTTAGGAGTCAGTTCAGTAGATCTAGGATTTGAACTAGAATTAGTTCAAAGAACATTTCTGGTATAAATGTAAGCCTACAGGCAAAGTGAAAGGAAGAGGCCACTGATAGTTGAAGATTAGGCATGTGAAAGACACAGTGTCTCGAATGTAATCATTTGTTTATACTTATGTATACATAGGTTTATTATTAACTATGTAAATGTGTGAAATGAGTATTTTATGAATGAATTACATGTAAAATTGTAGGTTTTGTAACAGAAGGTTGCAAGAAGAGTTTTGTGGATACGTAGAGGAGGGTATGCTTCAGAGGAATCATAAGGGATCTTTGAATCCAACTGAAGGAACAGAGTAAGCTCTATAGAGGTAGCGAAGTAAAAATTGATAGAGTTAAGCTCAGAGGAAGCAAAAGAGTGAAAAATAATGAAACCTTGAAGAAATAACCAAAACCATAGAGAAACGATGAAGAGATAGCATAAAACAAAGGAAAAGGGCCGAATGGAGAAGTAAAGAGGTGATACATAGGAACCGTTAGATCTTATAGATCAACAGTCCAGATCAACCACTAAGGATCGGCGAAGAGCAGTTCTCAAAGGCAGAGAAGTGGATTTCGGGTGGAAGGAAAGTTGTAAGTGGATTTTACCGTTTAGCTCCGATTCCACTAATCGAAGGACACATAGTAGAGGAGGAGTGAGGAGAAACTGCTTTATCGGGCGGATAACCCCTATGCCGGTTGTCTATCTGAATTCATGGTAGGTCGTTGAATCTACTAAGTGTATATCAACAACGAAGGACTGTCAAGCAACTTTGCATCGGGAAAGGATATCGACCATTGGATCGAAAACTTATCAACGGTCGTGATCTAATCGCAATCGCTTGAGAAAGAGGTCAAAGGTTGGTGAAATGTGAAATGTCGATCTGTCGATAGCGATAAAATGTTGATCGGCGATCAAATGTGGTTGGAGATTGACAGAGCACTGAAGGAAAGTTTTGAAAGGCACAGACTCGAAAGCTTATAGAGGCGGACTCAATTCCAGTTGAGTTCCAGCCTTAAGCTTTGGAGCAATGTTCCATGTATTTCCTGTGTAATGCGGAGTTCAGAAGAAATGCGATAAGGCATATGGAAAAGGTGGACCTGATAAATTATTGAGGCAAAATTAATAATATTTGAGATCCGATAGTGCGTTATCACATATCATATGTGATAGAGCCAGTGTTAATGAAAACCCGCGGAGGAGCCGATACTCGATTGCGATAAAGGTGAAACCTCAAGAGATGTGCAGAAGCCATATAAAGAAAAAAGGTATGGTTTGCACATATTTCCTTTGTAAATGGTTATAAAGGGTTAAGCGCACATATTATATATAAATAAACATTATCAAAGGATGGAAGGCTTTATATACTAAAATATATGTAAGCAATGTTAGGAGGAGAAGGTTATACATATATATGTGGTTAAAGGGTTTTATAAAGGTTGTGAAGAGGTTTTAAGTCCCGATAGGAAGGATTAATGAAAGGCTTTAATAAAGTCTTATATGAAGGCTTGAGGGTTGATTAAAGTCCTAATAAGTATATATGGTCTAGGGATTAGCCTATGTTGGGTTTCTTATAAATCATTCCACATGGGAATTTGATTAAGAGGGCCTTAACCATATTTAGAGGGGAATATTTTGACTCGCTTGTGAGTTAAATTCTTGGGACAAATGTATTTATGCATTGTATATGCATACTGTGGGTGTAAGCAGTGTAACCCCTTGCATCAAGAAGATAAATTAATGGATTTAGTTCCTAGGAAAAGGGAAAGCCAAACTTAAAAGTTGAGATCCGAATGGACACTCAAAATGCAACATTAAGAACCGGGAATGGAGAATTGTTAATAACAATGGATGAGTTGAAGAAATAAGTGATAAACTTGAGGTTCCATATGGCTCATCTAAGAACTCATGTTAAGAAATTGGAAAAACATATGAGGAAGACTTGAACAAAGAAGGGTTAAGAAGAATGTTCAGGAATAAATATCCAAATCTAGCAATGAGAAGGAGAAGTTTTTCAATCTTTGTTTTTTTGTAGAGGTTAGTGATTGTGTGAGGACATATAGCAAGATGAGGTTTTGGGAATGTTGGCTTCCATAATTGCCCTATTTTTCACCTAAATCACCCTACCTTGGCCTCTGTTTTACAACCTAAACAAAATATCTATGCAAGTATTTTTAGTTTCTTTAATCATTCTTTGGGTAAATGGATAATGTATGCTCATTTTAATTAAGAGTAAAAAAGGTTGACATTTTTATATGTATATTTCCATTTATATTACCTTATGACTATTACAATGTATGTTCACTAATTCAAGATCAAAAGTGGCTATGGTACTAGAAGATCTCAATAAATCCTACACTCATCCTTATTCTTGAACTGAATATGGGAGACCGTTGATTCGAGAGTCTAATTGGGAGTCAGTCCTAGATGTCAAAGAAGAAAAGCACGCATTCACTCTTAAGGACCTATTCGTATTTTCCTGTAAATGGCTTGGAGCGTTGGAGGGTTTCTAAAGTTAGAGATTAGTTGCCAACAACCCCATATTTTGTTATATGTTTGATACGGTTGAGAGTCGATGTAATTTGTATATATTTTAAGATAGATTAGGAAGGAAGCTAGTAATACTGTGAATAATTTTGGTGTTTATATCTTCAAAAAGTTTGTATCGCCACGACCTCTTTGAGGCTGGATTTGTAATTATATGTTATGTATCGAGAAGAGACTTTTGTTGTTTAATAAAAGAGGCCTAATTCCAAATTCATGCATTCATTTATTTATTTCCTGTGATGACCAACCTATCGTTATAGATTAATCTTATTCCTTAAATAGGGAAACGAACTGGTTGACTAGGGCCCAACCAACCCAAATCATTCTCCCTTTGTTTATTATATTATATGGTAAGTAAATGATGTGATAAATATTTCGGTGTGAAGGTTTTCTTATAAGAGGTGCACCAGATTAGATAAGATATTGTGTATTTTCTTTTGAAATGAGTGATAAAGGTTCAGATATGTAACTTTGCATTCTTGTGTTTATCATTGGGGTTTACTTTTGAGCAGAGCTTCCCTTTTTATTGAATAATTTCCTTCGTTTATTGTAAACCATAGTAAGGGTTTGAATTTGGAAATTCTCTTTTGATTTCGAAGTCATCTCTTTAGTTTACATCTACTTTGTGGTGCACACATATTCCCTGAGATAATATTTGTAGAGGGGTTATTTCAATCTTGCTTGGTAATTGATATGTTTATTCTTTAAATTTTCTTTTTCATAGCAAGAAAGCAAAAACCCTTGTTCTGGTACTTATAGCTATTTGGCAGTGCTATTATGTAGGTGAAGTTATTCTTGTCTGAGGATCTCTTGATTTAACATTTCACCGTGTCACTCTGGGCCTGTTGAACTTAAGTTTTCCTTTGGTTATTTGGAAATGATAAATGCATGAACAAAATACTTTCATCTTTAACTAAACTAGAGTCATCAGTTGAGTTTTATTTATAAATTTATATGCACAAAAGTTGATATTGAGCATATAATAAAACTAGAACAAGATAGGTATATTTGTGAGGTGATCTTCCTATTTGTGCACAAGAGTTTAATATTTCTTTCGATGATTGATGAAGTCTTGAGGTTCATGCATTGAAGGTGTGATGAGTAGAATATTTTTTTTCTCAATTCAAGAAAGGTTTCTTTCCATAGCATTTGAGTTTAGACTTACTACATGACATCCTTTTTAGTACAGGAATAGGGTGTTTTTATTCAGTATAGGCGAAAAGTGTTTGTTTCTCCTACTACAGGAATAGAGCGAAGGTACTATTATGTTTTAATCAGTACAGTAACAAAGTGTAGGAATTGTTTGTCCTTTTCCAGTACAGGAACTAATTGTAGGAAGATATTTATTTTGAAAAGTCTTTTTGCTTTGAAATGTTTGCACTTGCATGGTTTGAAATAAATCTTGGATTTATTTTTTCTCTCGAGTTATTTCTTTAAGATCTCTGGTTGTTGTTTTTTATAGTGAAAATCCAATCTCGTAAGTGGTATGGTGTCATTGTGCTCGTAGTACAGAAACATAATTTCTAGTTCATCTTTATAGACATGTTTTATTTCCCATAAATGATTCAGTTGTAGGGATAAAGATAGTGATTTATACAAACTGATCTAGAATACTTGCCATTTCAAGTGCTACGCCTTGAAGCTTTTGCGTAGAATCTCTATGTAGATTCTAGTCCTGACAACGGAACCATGGCTCCCTTGCAAAGGGGAGGACCCAACGATCATATCTGAAGGTAAAAGCGATGATTTGGCCATTGCGGAGGCTATGAAGAAAAATTTCAAGCTGGAGAATAAAAAGAAGGGGTACACAATCTCAAGTATCAGTAACGTTGTGGTCAAAGTCACGACGCAGAAATTGGCTGGGAAAGTCATGCAGAAGTACCACGCAGACGAGGTGTTCACGCCGATGGTTGCACTTGCCACACAATGTGTAGAAGGGGTCCAGTTTAACTAGGTGGATTACCTGTTCCTAGAATTCCTGGAAAATTGTCGCAAGGCATAGGAACAAGGGAAGATTTTCCACTATACATGGCTTCTACTATCCATAGTGCTAGTGGCTTGGGAATTTCTTGAGGATAGCCAGTTCCCCACAATTGCACATGATCTTCTGGAGGCAGCGAAGTATGCTTCGTTGTGGGCAAGTAAAGATGCACAGAGGATCAAAGACAACAAAATATTATGGGTGTTCATGGAGATGAACATCAGAACAGGGATTAACTGCAAGCTACGGTTATCACCCACTGTCTATAACAGTCTGCAAATCTTCACGGAGTTCAAGGCGGACTTCCATCGTGTGTATATCAAGGCTTGCAAGGACCCTATGAAGATATGGAATGAGATCCCTTACATGGCCTCGGACGATGTCATATTTGTTGTGTTTGAATCGTGACCACTGGAGTGGCGCGCTCCAGTCGGCTCCGCAGTGGAATTAGAGAAGTCTGCTGCACAGAGGAAGAAGGAGGAGTAAAAACTATGGATGGCACAGTTGGCAAAGAAGAAAAGGAACGAAGTAGCAACAACAAAGGCCCAGGAGGCATAGGACGTTGTGAAGGTAGCATAAGAACAACAAAAGGCAACAGAGAAGGAGCACAAGGCCCAGAAATCACCTTCACCTGAACAAGAGACAAAAATAGAGGAAGGTGGTGCAAACCCACATACAACATCCACACAGTTGAAGCGACAACACCCGAGAGAGTAGGTAGGGCCACAGAAGAAGTCAAAAGCCTCGAAGACTTCTTTCAACCCGATCACCCTCACTAAGGGGGATCTCCATGACATAGGGGAGATAGTGTGAGACGTCACCATTGAGGCCATCCAGCAATTCACGAAGGAAAACTAGATGGTGTTGTGGGCCCTCTGGACATAGATATAGGAGTTGCAAGTGTGCCCTCCTCAGGCTGGTACTTTGTCAACCAACCTCGCAGTAGGCACGATCATGGCTGAGGAAATGTTGTGTCTTGCTTGACCAACACTATAGTGTTGCCAGAGGGTGCACTAGTTACAAAAAATGGGGCTGATAGGCCTATGGTCAGTGCACTAAAGGGAGTTGGGATAAACATGGTTGTGCTCCCTAGGGAGACACTTTATGTTCTGTAGGATGGAGTGACTGTAGAATTGCGGGCCAGGGAGGGTCATGCACTCCAGGTGATAAGCAAGAAACGAATTAATATTGAACAATTGTGCCTATAATGCAATGAGGTCGTGACATCGAATAAACAGGTAATGTAGGTGGTTGAGGAAGCCTGCCAAATGGTCCCTGAGATGGCCATCCCAGCAGAGGAACCAGCAGAAACATGCATCTGAAGACTAGTAGCAGGTGTGCGCGAGGCGAAAGAAGAAATGGCTAAGGTTCAGCTAGAGCTGAACCTTCAGATAGATGAGCTACAATTGAAGGCATAGCCTTCAATTCCACCTGAGGTGAAGGAATAGCGTGCCAGCGCCATTACAACGGGAATAATGAAGATCAGCAGTGCAGTGAAGGACTACACCAAACTATTTGAAGAGTCATTCGAGGTCCTCACCACTCTACAGGAGGACCCAGACATACAACACTTAGAAATAGAGGCACGCAAGCTACAGTAATAGTACAATGAAATAAAAGGGACCACACAGACGGTGGCCCTTACACAGAGGCTAGCACGGGTGCAGCAAGCAAAAGTGCTCAAGGGGTAGGTAGACACTACATGACATAAGGAAGTTGCCTTGAAGGCATGCGTACAATCATGAATTGATGAGGTGTTCATCATTACAACCTCGATCGAAGCCAAGCTCATGCATATGCAGGGAATGTGGGAATAGGTGCAAGGCAGAATTTCAACTATAGCAGTATCTGAACAACGTGTCCAAGAAGTGCAGCAGGCAGCTGCTCAGTGCGATGTTGATCTTGCAGCTATCTAGGAAGAGTTGGGCAGTCTTCACGCAAAGATCTTCACACCGACAGAGTGACTCGAGGGCGAGTCATGATGTTTGTGTTGGGGGCCTGTTGGGCATGGGATCCCCTAAGGGAAGTTTAGGGGCTTAAAGCCCAGATTTTGGCTAAAAACTGTAAATCCGATGTAAAGAGTTTTCATTTTGTGGGCATAGAGCATGAAGTTGTAAATGAGTCATAGGGTTGTCCACCCTCAGTTTTGTATTGTAATGTCAGCTTTAGAGATCTACCCATGGTCCGCAGACCATGGGATTGTATAAATAGAGAGAGTCTCTAAGTTGTAAATCAATTAAGAAAATAGAAGTCAAAGAATGATGATGGAATAGAAGGATAGAAGAAGACCTAAGTGTAGAGTTGAGTCTTTGGGTCGTAGAGTAGGAGAAGGTTGTGCAGCTGAGTGCGCAGAGGCCTAGTAGTCCGTAGCTGAGTGTACAAACCCCTGTAGCTGAGTGCGCTGGGCGAATCGAGTATGTAACTATTGAAGCATTAATAAAGACAAGTTTTACTTCAATTCTGTGTATTTATTTCTTGTTTTCTGTATCAAATATATTGGGTATAAATTGTATTTATGTTGTCTATATGGTGTGCAAACATATATATTTGTGTAGATTAAGTGAATGTGAGTTAAAGTATCTATTTGTGCGAAGTTAACTAGCAATTATAAGAATATAAGTAAGATATGCGATGTAACTTGGGAAAATAGTGCAGATTGCTGCCCTAGCAGCACAGAAGCATCTCAACCCCTAGTTAGGTTTGTCAAGGACAATTATAACAAATCGTGAAGATCTTGTAGGTTAGGACAGTGTGCAAAGTGACCTACGCGGTGGTAGGCACAGTTGGACTAAATCAACCCCTCACACATCTAAAGGGTGTGGAAACTTGGTTCCATCATCCCCCCATACTGCTTCAGGTGAGACTTCAGTCCGCGCTCTGCAGGCTAATGTCGAAAGGGCCAGTAGTGTAGGGATTTGTTTGGCTAATTAACTCCAAACCTGGGTTAGGCACCCTCAAGCCAACACTCCCATCATCACCATCACCCTTTTGTTGATTATAAATTTCTCCTTGGAACCTTGTTGTTATCCCCACATACAATACTTTCACCATCTCAGACATATCATAAAAATCCTTTTTGAAAGCTCTCTCCTCCTCAGACATCATCTCCTGCCCTTCTTCATGTGCCATGACTGGTGGATTTTTTGGAGTTTGTGACCTCTTCGAACAAATTTGAGGGTTTGGTTCTTCAAGCACTCCTTATCCTCTCTTTAACTTAGACCTTGTAATCATTCAAAAACACTTGTAAAAATAGTCAAACCTTCAAAACAAGCATGCTCTGGTACCAAAATGATCTAGGATTAAAATTTGAAGGTTTCTTGAAAAATATTCAAGCTAATTTATGTCTTATGGGAAATGGATCAAAATTGCGAAAGAACATAAACTTGGTAACTTTAGTTAAGTTTTGTTGATATAACCATAGAAAAATAGACAACATTCAGCGTCACAAACAAACAATTTGATGACAGAGTTCAACCCTCTTGGGCTACATCTTCAGGTCTAGCTTCCAATCTTGTCCCTTTTAATTATATTCTCAAAACGTCACTAGGACTTCCCAGGAGGTCACCCATCCCAGATCTCCTCTGGCTCAAGCGTGCTTAACTGTGGAGTTTTTCCCCACAATCAAGCCCACTTAGCTTGCTACCCCATTTGCAAAACCTTAGCAAGTATTGTGCCTCATGAACCATTCAAGTAGAGATCCCTTGACTCTTTTTGGATTTAAGTATGGGGGATTACGCAGTGCATTATATTAGATATAATTTTGGGATTCAACTGTGTTAAGTAAGTTATTCACATATGACCATTT
>APFE030565154.1:26879-67749 GCA_000404065.3 Pinus taeda | reverse complement strand
TTACGCAGTGCATTATATTAGATATCATTTTGGGATTCAACTGCGTTAAGTAAGTCATTCACGTATGACCATTTTCATGAGAGGTAGTCGTAACTGACTAATTTCTCATGATTTTTGAATAGTTCACTTAGCACTCATTGCATTGTCATTACCTTCCACATTTTCTCTCAACAAGAGAAATGCTAAGGCAAACCAACACTAGGAAGTCGCATCACGCCAATACTAAGATCCAGATATGGCTACTACCCTAGGATGTCCCATCTCATGACGTCAACCAAGTGTCAAAGTATCATACTATGAATATTACTACCACTGGCACTATCTATTTGGTTAGTTCTAGTACATGTGCAGTATTTGTATCAATGCCTCTCATAGCATCAAGACATGTCATATGTTATAAAAATTTCAGTAGCATAGGATTCAATGTCAAACTCCTATTGTGGAAGTTACTTTTTTTGCGCAAACACCAACAAGAATGAAAGAACTTCCTCCCACATGTCATCAACCCACCATAAATGAAATTTTACCACCACCTCATGCTTACAACATGCAATACCATATACAATTCATTTCCTCATCCATAGGAACCATCATTTGTGTTGTTTTCTCATCATTTTTTGGTGTCAAGACTTCAAAATCCAACATACCAGTGGTAACACCACCGACAGTGCATACCCATCCCATCTTCACTTTGTCAACCTTGCTTGGTTCTATGACATCAACCAATGAATAATATTCTTGCTCATCGACCAGCACAACGAGGTCTGAATCCCTACCTCAAGAACTAGCACAACCCATGTCAACATTAGATAATATTTTTCACTCAGATGAAGATATTCTGGAAGCCATGACGGAACCTGAATTTCCTTTAGATGCCATGTACCATCATTCATTTTTTCTACCCAAAAAAATATTTGTACCTACTGAGGCACCAAGTCACAACATTTGCACAATAGAAAAAAAGGACTTCCTACCCCTAGAATAGGTAGATGGGTCTCAAAACCCCATTCCGACACTAGATGTATTCATGGATTGGAACATGTCAAATATATCATCTACCATTAAGGTTAATATTTCAACCAAACCTGACACTGTTGAAGATATCTCGCTCAGGGAAATAGGCTCCCTAGAAGAAGCAACCTCCTACAAAGCATTGTCTCCATAATATCGGAGCATTTCTGCGTGGCCATATTATGATATGCCTAGTATCAGCACTTCGATCGTGGATCACCACACTGACACATGGCCTGATGCATACCCAGTTAGGAAAAATCAACGTTAACTTCATTCGTTCAGAGAACCCATCAGATGCACCTTCTTATGTTTTTGATACATCCTTCTTTCTAGTTTGCATATTTTTATAGATAAATTTTTTCACTTCGCGTATTGGCTTTCAAAGTTGCAATATATAAACAACTTCACATCAAGCTCATTCCCCTAGTGGAAATCGATAGTCAATGTATCATCCTCCACTCAACATGATAGGCTTCCTCCAACCCCTCGCATATCCTATCATCATGTCTCTTACATTAACCATAGAGTTCACTATCTCGACCACACTTACCATCACCTTCTACTTGCACATTGTAAGTGTCAATGCCGATTGATAGAGCCCCCACCTGAATGGATCACCCCACTTCATAGTCCCGTTCACACTATTGGTAGCCATGTTCATTCCCCCATGCCAGAGAGTCATTTTACACACATGTATCAAAGATACACCTCATACTTCTCTTATTTGCACCTTGCTTTCCTCCCCTACTCCGGGACTGCCATCCTTGATCAAAGACAAATTGAACCACATGCACCACCATATGCTACACTAGGCCTACCATCCACCCATATTACAGTATACTATCTGTGTCATTCCATCCACCTCATCCACCCCAACACTAAGACTAACCAATGGGGCCACCGACCTTTACACACAACACCTTACCTTCATCATTATGCAGGTCATTTTTTTCACGGGGCACCTGTCTTTGTGTATGTACATCCCAAACCACCTTTACATTCTTTTGGAAAATGTACAAATATTTTTTAGGAAAAAGGTTGCCACCCATATTTTCATGTCTTATACCTTGTGATAGTTTCTATTCACCCTTGGTCTGAGCTTGTAAATCATCCACATTCAGTTACCCCCTTCTCACCAGTCAGAACATACTTACACCTACCCTGGAAGTCTTACCAACTCTAGAGCCATCCATGTCAAAAAAATTGTTTCGATTTTCACCACTTACATTACAGCTCCAACCTTGGGCCATTTGTCCATATTCATTGATATGTCAGCTTTCATTATCACACCTTGCTGACCCACCCTATTACAATATTCTTTCATTTGATATCTTCTTTCCTCGAATCAACATTTTTGGGTGATTGACACTTCTTTCTTGTCAACTTCAACACCCATATTCCAAGATCGGGGCAGTACCTTGGATACTCCCCCACTTAAGGGACATCCTCGGGTGGCACAGTGGGAGTCACTATTTCCCACAGATGTCTTCGGCCCCCTTGAAATTCGACACCAACACAAGTCTTCATGCCAGGATGTTATCATACTTCATGACTGTTGCAGTTCTCTCATTTAGTCAAAGACCCACACATCACTTAGCACCTCACTCATCAGTGCTTACATCTTGATTTGTGGGAGGGACCCATAGTTGAAGATCCATGCATCTTCAAGCACCTCACTCCAGCAACACTTTACCTTTTCTTGATGCATGGGGGCACCTGATTTCGTCTATGTGTCAGAAGCACTCTGAAGGGCATCATCATTAACTATGAACATCTGTCATTCCAACACAGACTTGACAGGAATAATTCTTGTTTGATTGTAATAAATAGTCACTAGTCATCATAGTGAGCATGGGACATGCCTGCCTTGTATAAACACATTTTTCATACCATGGTTAGCTTTTATCCACAGTTAAGGTTTTTCCCTACACCTCTCCACAATAGGTTGTTCTCTCTCTCTAGAAGTTGATCAAACTCTCAGTTAGAAAATAAAACATGATGTATTTTGGCTATACATTTTCACCTAACCTCATACATCTGAGGGAAATTGTTACCACCAGAAAATCATACACATATTTGTACAACCCAGAAGATGCCTAAAGTTGTCCAGCATAATGCACAAGTGAATAGTTTCCATCTGAAGACATCATGAAGTTTAAAAATTTTAATTTCTTCTAAGGTCCGAAGTTTATAAAGTTAAAAAATTGAGGACTCCATGGTTATAGTTTTAACTTTTTTACCTCTAGCATTATTTTTACATGATCTCAGCCCAAGACAACCGAATTTAAGTCACCCTAAAGATATGGAGCCCTCAATGGAATCATCTTGTCCCACTCATAAGTCATTTTCATGCATGAACCAAGAGAGGGGAGATGGATTCAAAAATTCTATATAACCAGGCCATGGGAGAACCAAAATACGAGACAATGTTATGCTAGACAAATTGCTATCAGAGCAAACCAACATGCCATTGTTGAAGCCAAAGAATGTAAGAGCACTAGCATGTTGGTCATATTTCTTCTAAGCAACCCATCATCTTAGTGAGAGGATAAGAGTCCACCATTGGAGAGTCTTCATACTTCTTTGAGAGAGAGGAGAAGCTTGCAAAGAGATCGAGGAAAAAACCTCCTTTCTGAGGATTTTTTAGCACCATAACTCAAAAAATTCTCGTAAAGTGTTTAAGATTCATATATTGTATTCAACTTCTACTACCAGTAGTCAATAAAGGGATTTTTTTCCATTATTTTGTTGACTTTTATGCTAGATTGAGTGTTGTTTATGTATTTATCTCTTTGTATTAGTTTATGTTTGTATATGCATTTTTTCACTATTTGCAATGATTTGTTTATATAATTTTGTTCACTAACAACACCAATTATGTCTGTGATCCTTTGAAGAGAACAACCAACTGGTAAGGAGGTGTTTTTTGGTACACCATTGCCACAAAAACACTACCAAAGGGTGTTACAAGGTTCTATTCCTGATTTTAGTTTAATAATGAAATCCAACTCTCTTAGGTGGTCTTCGAGGTAATTCTTCCAGAAACACAACTGAGAATTTAGATAACAAAGGGCATTATTCTATTTTATCATATTCACTTTCTTATTCATAGCAATTATGACATACAAATTATGCCATTTCCTCAAATTGTTTTTCAATTTCAACATTGAAATAAATCTTAATGAGTCTCCTCTATTTGTCCCTATTGTGATTTTTTAATTCCTGAAATAGTTTATAAATTAAAGCTTATTTTCTTTACAATCTAACATTACTTCATGATTCTAACTGATCCACAACTATAACTACTTCATAGGATCTCGAGCTAGTTGAACATAATGATACTCAAGTTAAGCATACAACATGGTAAAACTCATAGTCGTTAACCAACTATCCAAGGCATTTTCGATTAATTACCATAATTTTATAAATGTGATTAATGCATTATGAGAAATGAAACTTTGTGTTACTCCTAGATCTATTAACAATGAAAAACTTATACTATTTTATCTTACTTGATGCATGGAGTACTATAAAATAATGGTTAGCTTGGTGACTATTCACACTTGCATGAAACAAATGGGCTTTACATAGATCACCTATTGTATTTTAGCTTTTCTCTCGACCAGCTCCTCTATATACATTTAGATATTTTCTTTGAAAATGTGTCCCTTCACATGTCCAACACCCATCTTAGGATTTTGACTTTTATTCTTAGATGGAAAAACTATTTTTACTTTAATGAGTCTACCATGTTAGTGGTTTGTATAGTGGTCTTTATTTTCCTATTTGACATCTATGTATACTCATTACTTGTCTTCTCGATGCATCCTTCTGTCATCGCTAGATCTTGTAATTGGTCTTGATGCATTAATTTATTAAGACCCTGTTGTGGCCAGCAACAACCCCCCTTTTATTTAGCATTATTACTAATGCTAAATAAGAGGGGACCCTTAGTTAAAAATTTGAAAAAAATAAAAATTGTTTGTATTTCCTTTTTAATAAAACTTACCATCATAAACTTAGGAAAATACCCTTGAAAAAATAAAAAATCTTAAGTTTCATGATAAGGTAAGATAAAATCACTCCTTAAGGAAATATCGCATCGCAAAAAGGATAATATGGTACCTCCTTACAAGTCAAATTCTAATATCACGAGATCGCGATGCGAGACTACATATTGAAAAACATGTATCGCATCGCATGCATCAAAGACCACTTACACTTAAAATCCCAAACCACCGATATGCGACGGCGCATATCACAAAATCGCATTTCGCAGAAAACACATTAACAAAAATTATCACATGTTGCGCTCTTGCGGTATTGCGGTATTGCGGCATTGTGATATTGCGATAAAGCGATGGAATGATATCGTGAAAATGTGATACAACAATCTGCGATATTGCGAAGCAAATTGATTAATCGCGAACCTTTCAGGCTCATTATTTGAGAAAACTTTTTCCACAGATGGAGACCTCATTATGCGCTTTAATGCTAATTAATGAGTTAGTTTCCAATTGTTAAAGAAATATGATTTTGTGCTTATCGAAGAGCCAGTTCACATAAGATGGTATAATTTTTATGTCTTCAGCATTTAAAGCTTTCCCATCACCTTTCCTTATCATTACTCTCACCTCACTTGTAAACTGCAGGAACGAAGAACAAAGAATTATATAGAGCAGTATACATGATATGATGGGGAAGAAAGGCAAAGCTCTAAGCTCTAAAGATAGGGAAATGCTGCCCTTGTATAAAGACAGTGCCTGTAACAGAGATGCTGATATTGCTACTTGGGAAGGCATGTTTAATTTACTTGAAGAAGAGAATCCCAAGGTGATCGAGGTTACGGCTACTGCAGGTTCACAGGGGTTTTCTGAGGCATCAGTTGCAGATTTAGCTTGCTCGTTCTTGCACCAGATAGCGGTGAGGCACAATATTCTGCCCTACACGGACATGGTTAAATGGGTACTGGATAGCGCTGACATCAAGAACAGACAATTTAAGACTTCGGGTCAAGAACTTACGGAATCATTATTTTCACAAAATCTAAGATTTATATCCACTAAAAGAAAGCACACAAGAGGCGAAAATCGCACCAAGGAAGCCCGATTCAAGAAACGGAGGTAGTTTTTGATGTGCGATTAGCGCCTACCACGCTAATCATGCATCGCTGGGTAAAATTTCTTGAAATGGAAAGCCTCTAATTGCTCAGTTACCTGTAAGCCCATAAATTTGTAAAAAGAATGCTAGAGGTAAAAAAGGTAAAACTTGAATCCTAAAACCAGTGGCAATTGTCCGAAATATCTTCAAAATGGTATGTATATATGTACAACAATTGCAAATGGGCTGGAGACAGAAGGCTCAAGAAAAGGCAGAATCAATCAAAAGATTAACTAAGTTGAATTGGGATTCTTACTGGGCGTATTTGGTAAAACCACACAGCCAGTCTATGATTCTCAAGTGCATCATCAATTCTACCGAGAAGATGGAGCCAGCTCTTGCTGATTCCATTTTCGCAAGACAGTTGAAGCCTAAAGTCAGCTAGCTAACTCTTCTCAAGCAAATGTTGAATGCTTGCGATTTCAAGGATCAGATACAGAAATAGTTAGCTGTTAATTTTAGATTTAATATTAGTATTAATTTTGCTTTATTTTTGCCTGGAAAAAGGACAATCATTTAAATTGTGTCCTACATTTTTTTAATAAGTTATTTTTAGATTTAGTTAGTAGTATTTAAACCCTTCTCATGCATTTAGAGAAGGGTCCATAAATTTATCAAAAACTTGTCCTCAGAACATGCACTTTTGCACCCTCCGAGGAGGTTTTGATGAATGAATGGAACAGGTTTTACTGATATCTACATTTAATATCTACTACTGATGTTGCACTTCTGTACTCTTAGTGGATGTTGGATTAAGAAGAGATAAATCATTATCGCTTGAAGCTCATGACTAGAACTAGTTATAAATGGTATTTCTATCTCTTAACTATTTCTGCCTTTGTGTCAAAGTGATATTCATGTTCAGTTGTTTATATATTGATGCGTGAATGCCTGAGTTATCATTTGGCACTTTTGTATGATGATAACTATTTATTTATGCTTAATGTATGAGTAGCTTATTATGTGATATGTTTTTCACAACTGTTTCGTCTAACTTTTTATGCGAAGTGATTTATCTATATTGAATTCTTTTCTCATAATAGTTGAATGATCTTTATTACCAATTGTTATCTGAAATCATTGTAGATTGCATAACAGAAAGATTACACCCCGGGTTAGTGTAGAATTAGATTTTTTTATTTATTAGAATACAATTGCATATCATTAGATTAGAGTTATAATTAGAGCATATTACTTAGAAACTTTTAGAAAAGAAATATCAATCCTTCACACACACACATAAATTGGGAAACTGGTCCCATATCCCTAGTCGAACCCACTATAACAAACAAAAAAGGAGCTGCTAACCAAGGTTCAGACCGGGTGGGTATCCCCCTTATTGTAGACCCGATTTTCGGGGCTTCAACATATTTGGTGCTAGAAGGAGGGCCTGAATTGTGAATGGCAAGAAAGTCTAAATATAAAGACCATTCTGAGAGTAAATCGCCCTCACCATCTCCCCCGACTTCTCCATTGCATTTAGAATCTTTAAATCCAGAGCCAGAAGTCGCAAGAACAATAGTCGTTGCTACAAACCCTGACATTTCAGAACAATCTACTATTGAACCTCCTAAAGTTGAATCTTTGATTCACAAACTTCAACAATTTTGTATATCTCCTCAAAGATCTGATAAATCTCAAGGCAACGTGACTTCGCAATATAACCTTGCTCATCCTCTTACCAGATTAAAGAGCGAAAAGTTTGTCATTGAACCAACCAAGTTACCTCTACCAACAAGAAAGAGAGCAAGGAAATCACCTAAAGGGTCTGATAGTGAGACTCTTTCATCATCACCATCCATCTCAACTTCTCCACCGGGAAGTCAACCATCCACTCCTCCACTTCAGATCGTTGTTCATCAGTCTACTAGTACTTCCACATCTCCTTCTCAATCATTAGGAGTCATAATACCTTCACCTTCTCATCCACAGGGATCATCTTCTGCACTTTCCTCTGTTAGCTGGTTAGCGATGGCCCAATCTCCATGGAATAACCCAGGGGCAGTCTTAATGCCTGCACCCTTGAATTAGTTACGGACCCATCCTGAAAAATGGCTACCTAAGTTTAATCTTGAAGCAGGCATGCTAGCAGAAGAACATATAAATAACTTTATTTTATCCATAAATCTCAATGGAGTTACCAATGAAGACGTTGTTGTTCGACTTTTTCCTTATACTCTGCAAGGAGCAGCCATATCATGGTATTTTTCATTACCATCTGGATCTATCACTAGTTGGGATATCTTCCAAGAACAATTTCTTATTAAGTTCGATGATGATAGGTCTACGACGACATTGATCAACGACCTGTCTAACCTTAGGGCTGAGTCGAAAGAACCTATCAAAGATTTCAATTCACGTTTCATAAAACTGTTAAACAAAATTCCTACTGTTTCCAAGCCTAGCGAAGAAGTGCGAAGTGAATGGTACGTCATTGTTTTACCATCAAACATAGCAATCTTCATTGATATAGCTAATAAAACAACTTTAGCCGAAAATATGAAAGAAGCAATAGTAGTGGAGAAACATATTATAGCCCTAGAAAAGAAAAACACGATAGAAGAACGAAAATCCAAGAAGGTTACTTTCAAGGAAGATCCCAAGAAAAAACAATTGAAAGATCCATTCGATTTAGAAGGATTGCAAAAAGTTTTGAAGACCATGTCTAACGAGATAGTCGGCATTAAGAAACAAGTGGTAAAAACTTCTTCTAAAAATGCATACATACCTTTTAAAAGAAACCCTTCGACTGATTCAAAGCCCCCTAATGCTATTACAAGTGCTGAATCAGAAGAAGAAGAAGAGGAAATCGCTACTGAAGAACATACCGAAGAAGAAGAAGTTGTAGAGTTACAAGGTATGTGGGATTTCATCCTCCCAGATGAAGAGGATCAAGAGGCATCCCCGGTTAGCCCTTGAAGTAGAAATCAACTTGATCCTCCTCAATTTACTCCTAAGCCAAAGAGCGCAAGCTCAATGGCTAAGGATAAAGTCGCAGTCAAGAAAACAACACCTAAAGCGACTCAAACCAGCCCAATCCAAACAGATTTATCGACTCCGTCTAAAACGCTGATCATTTCGGATGAAATGGAGTATAATATCATAGAAGACATGAAAAAGACTAGGGCCAACGTCACTTTTTACGAATTGAGCAAGTTAAAACACCAGCGAAAGATACTCTTGAAAGAATTACATGTTGTACTAGTTGCACCTTTGCTCGCCGTTGTAATCTCTCAAGCTTCCCATGACATGGGAAGACCTCCAACTAATGTGATCAATAAACTTGATCCAAACGATATCACTTTAATTGGAGGAAGGTCGAGATCTCATCCTCCCCCATTTCTCCTTATGAAATTTTCAATAAAAATTTGCATAACGACTTAGTGGATTCTGGAGCTTCATTGAATATTTTACCGAAGTTAATATGTGCAAAATTGAATGTTCAACCACAAAAATCTATTGTGCACACAGTTTAGCTAGATCAATCGCAAGTCGAAGTGATTGGAAAATTAAATTAGGTTACCATAAGGCTGTCATCCAACCCAAAGGTATGTCAACTTATTGACATTTTAGTTGCTGATATTTCGGAATTTTATGGCTTAATTCTTAGCAGAGATTGGTCAGAAAAACTTCATGGATACTTTGCAACTGACTGGTCGCACATGTGGCTCCCTTACAATGGTAAACCAAACCAGATAAAAGTTGAGCGAGAAAGACATCAGAAATACATAGTAACAAAACTGGAGGGAGAGAATGAACCAGTAACATACAACAATAACATCATTGGCAACTACTTAGTAGATTCTTTCCTAGGAAATTTTAATGCTCATACTTTACCTTATTTAGAACATTCTGTTTTGTCTCAAGTAGAAAAATTTTCTCAAACAGATAGTTCTAAATGTATTAATTTTATAGATAATCCTACAAATAAATCTTTATTTTGGAAGTTATTTTTTGACGGTTCTAATTCTAATGAAGGAGCAGGAGCAGGATGCGTGTTAATCAGTCCAGAGGGAAATAAAACTATGCTAACTTGTAGACTCAAATTTGGTTGCACCAACAATACCACAAAATACGAGGCTTTAGTCCAAGGGTTATACAAGACAATCAGATTAGATGTCAAATATCTTCAAGTTTTCGGAGATTCTGAAATTGTAATCAGACAGGTACATAATACTATACATTTTTTATCAGGTCATTTAAAACATTACCAATCTTTAGTTCAAGATTTGACTGAACATTTTATAGCATTTAATATTTCATCAATTCCCAGACTCTAGAATGCTAATGTAGACCTCTCGGCTAGTGTAGCTTCCAAGCTCATTCCTTCAGAATATTTTAGCCCTGATCGATTTTCAATTGAATTAATTTTTAGACCCTCAATTCCTGATAACATTACCAATTGGAGTATTTTAAAAGACGATCCTAATATCGTGAGTTTCCTCACATTGGAAGGATCTTATATCGATCAAATAATTGACGAAGACTAGCATGACCAACAATTGCAACAAGATAGCACTAACAATGCTATACCTAAGTCAATAATCAAGTTAGAAGACCTTTATGATTTGAAGGATTGGTTTAAAATATCTACCATTCCAAAACTTCAAAGTTCAACTTTGAACTATGAATTAGTAAATCTAGGAACTGATACCAAACCAAAGAATATCAACCTAGGCCTTGGTCTAGCTCCTGAAGAAAAATTAGTGTATATTCGTCTCTTGAGACAGTACAAAAGTGTCTTCGCTTGGAACTATGATGAACTCAAAATGTATGACACTTCCATCATCCAACATATTATTCCAATGATAAATGATGAAAAACCTGTCCAACAAAAGTTGAGAAAAATCCATCCCAACCTAGAAAACAAGATCAAATCTGAACTCAATAAGTTACTGAAAGCCAAAATAATTTTCCCCTTTCAACATTCCAAATGGGTTTCCAATATGGTTCCCGTTAGAAAGAAGAACAGAGACATCACAATCTGTATTAACTTTCGAAATATTAACAAAGCCTGCCAAAAGGATAATTTTCCTTTGCCTCCCATGGAGCAAATACTGCAGGCAGTCGTAGGATCAGAATTAATGTCCTTCTTGGATGGATTCTCAGGGTACAACCAAGTGTTGGTACATCTCGATGATCAATTAAAAACCACATTCAGAACCAAATGGGGCACCTATGCATATTGAAAAATGCCCTTTTGTCTGATTAATGCTGGTGCCACATTTCAGAGAGCCATGGACATCGCATTCAAGGGTTTAGTTAACAAATCAGTGGTAATCTATTTGGATGATATAACTGTATATTCCAAGAAACGAAGCAATCATCTTAGAGATTTAAAACAAATCTTCCAACGTTGTCAAAGGTATGGAATTTCATTCAACCCGAAAAAATATTTTTTCACATTAAGTGAAGGAAAAATTCTCAGATTCATAGTGTCAAAATCTAGAATTCACATTGATCCTGACAGAATCAAGGAGATTTTTTAAATACCCCTACCTCACAACAAAAAATCCATGCAATCTTTCCTTGGCCAGATTAACTTTGTAAAGATATTTGTTCCAGATTTTGCAATAATCGTGTCTCCTTTAAAAGCAATGATTAAAAAGAACTCAAACTTTAAATGGGGCCAAGATGAATATGAGGCATTCTATCTAATCAAACAAGCAATTGTGAATGCTCCATCTTTAGAAACTCCAATTTTTTCTGATCTTTTTATTTTATATACATTTGCCTCTAATAGATCATATGCTGCGATACTCACTCAAGCAAATCAAGAAAAGGCAGAAGCCTCGATTGCTTTTTTCAATTCAAATTTACAGGGAGCCGAGTTAAATTATTTAGATGTGGAGAAATAGGCTTATGCTGTTTTCAAAGCAATTAAATATTTCAGACCCTTTCTACTCAAAACCCATACGAAAATCATAGTACCATTTCCAGTGGTAAGAAATATTTTAGTACAAAAATATGTGGGTGAGAAAAGAGCCAATTGGGTTATTGCCTTACAGGAATATGACGTAGAAATCAAACCAGCAATTTTTGTGAAAGGTCAAGGCTTTTGCAAAATGCTGGCTGGAGCATCGCCTATATATGAAATTCCATCTGCAGAGATACAAATTTATTAGCTAAGCCTAAACTATGTTGAGTCATTATACACTGATATCATTTATTATCAAAAAAATGGATATGCTCCCCCAAACCTTGATCATACCAAGAAAAGAGCTCTAAGGTTGAAAGCCAAACAATATCAGCTCGTGAACGATGTTCTTTTCAGAATAAATTATGATTCTATTCTCCTTAGATGTCTTGAGAAATCTGAAGTTGAAAAAGTCTTACAGGAACTTCACGATGGGCTAGTAGGCAGACACTATGTTGGAGACGCTACTGCTAACAAAATCTTACGTGCAGGCTATTAATGGCCCACATTATTCAAAGAATCACATAATTACATGAGGAAATGTCAAGTCTGTCAAACCATCATTGGGAGGCAAAAGAAACCATCTTTAACACTACAACCAGTCAATATTGAGTAGCCTTTTGATCGATGGGGATTGGACATAATAGGTGGGATCGTTCCTCACTCTTCGAAACAACATAGATATATCCTTACAGCAACATATTACTTCACAAAATGGGTAGAAGCAGTTCCACTCAAGACAACTAATGTTGAACATATCATCAAGTTCATAGATCAGTTCATAATCACCAAGTTTGGGTTGCCTTCTTCTTTAATGTTTGATAATGCATCATATTTTTCTGGAAATGCAATGACTGAATTTGCACTCAAAAGGGGTTTCAAGCTTAAATACTCTGCCAATTACTATCCACAAGGGAATGGATTAGTTGAATCTACAAATAAAAATTTAATCAAAATTATTAAGCAAACCATTGACCAAAACAATAAAAATTGGCACAAATCTTTAATATATGCTTTATGGGCAGATCGAATCACGCAAAAAGCCTCCATCAGCACTTCTCCCTTTAATTTAGTTTATGGGAAACGACTCATTTACCAATTCTCTCTTTAGCCTTAGTCCAATATATTGATGAAGTACCAACTTCCTCCTTACAACTAAGGCAGCTAGAAATAATTATGTTAGAAGAGAAACGAGAAAAGGGAAAAATAACTCATGCTCATCATCAAGCATTAGTAAAAGCCTCTTTTGATTCAAACATGATATCCAGAATAGATTTTTAGATGGGAGATCTAGTTTTAAAATGGGACAAGGCTCATGAGGAAAAAGGAAAACATACAAAATTTCAACGAATGTGGCTTGGCCCTTTCCAAATCATAGAAGTCATATGTCCGTCTACTTTTATGTTGCAGGATTTAATAGGAAAAAGAGATTTTGTACCTGTTAATGGGCAGATCCTCAAGAAAAGTATTTTCCATAGGAGATCATTCTTCTACTTTGTATATTAGTTTTTATTTTCATAATAAAACCAGTTGTAAATGGTTACATGAAAAGACACAAATTCTCTTTTAGATTTTGTTTTTTCACTTGTATAAATAGAATTCTTTTAGAAAATTGATCGTTATTATTGAAATATACAGTTAAAGACTTAGGCCTGATAATGATATTAGTTTTGACTTTGTAAATTTTGATGAAAAATGACCTTTAGTGTAAAATTGTTTTATATCAATCCAATGAAAGGTATCAATAACAAAACGAAGATTCTCTGTAGAAAAGCTCTTTCCAAAAAATCTATCATTGTCGTCTAGAGCTATCTTAAGGAAAAAATGACTTCCTCCCCACCTAGGAAACTACAACGTTTAAAGAAAGATCCAACAATACACTTTAACTTAAAGAGTAAGAGGTCTCATCATGAGCCGGCTTATCATGATAATAGATATTATAGCTTGCTGACTTTTCCAATACTGCATACCACAACAGGGCAATGACTCAAGATTATTGCAATCAAAAGACAAGGGGTCTCATCATGAGCCAGCTTGTTCAACAAAGTTGTAAATCAAGTGAATGACTGTGTCATAAATTGGCTATCAAACCAAGACATTGTTCTTTAAGGGTAAAAAAGAAAAATGAAAGCAATAAGTGTGGATATGGATTTCTATTTGAAAATTTTATATTTCTCTAAGTAGGATATAGGATCATTGCTGGGTAACAGGTAACCCTGTCGAGGCTATAAACACCTGCTGGCAGCAGAGGCTCTACCTACGACAAACGAACATATTTCAAACTGATTTACAAAGAAGGCTTTGTTTTTATCTTTATAAACCAAATAATGACTGATGTAGATACAAGCACTAGCTTGAGGCAGTAAATAATCAAAATTGAAAATAGAAGAAACAAAATATCATCGATAGGTAAAAGCATAATGTACTTTATCTTTCTATAGTAAAGTTTAATTTTCTGGAAAATTTTCTGTTTTGGAAGTTTAGAAAATTCAAAAGAAAAGCAAAGATAACTGGTTCTTCCAAGTGAATCGCCAATTGTTGTGGCCAACAACAACCCCCCTTTTATTTAGCATTATTACTAATGCTAAATAAGAGGGGACCCTTAGTTAAAAATTTGAAAAAATTAAAAATTGTTTGTATTTCCTTTTTAATAAAACTTACCATCATAAACTTAGGAAAATACCCTTGAAAAAATAAAAAAAGCTTAAGTTTCATGATAAGGTAAGATAAAATCACTCCTTAAGGAAATATCACATCACAAAAAGGATAATATGATACCTCCTTACAAGTCAAATTCTAAGATCACGAGATCGCGATGCGAGACTACATATTGAAAAACATATATCGCATCGCATGCATCAAAGACCACTTACACTTAAAATCCCAAACCACCGATATGCGACGACGCATATCGCAAAATCTCATTTCACAGAAAACACATTAACAAAAATTATCACATGATGCGCTATTGCGATATTGTGATAAAGCTGCGGGATGATATCGTGAAAATGCGATACAACGATCTGCGATATTGCGAAGCAAATCGCGAATCTTTTGGGCTCGTTATTCGAGAAAACTTTTTCCACAGACCGAGACCTGGTTATGCGCTTTAATGCTAATTAATGAGTTACTTTCCAGTTGTTAATGAAATATGATTTTGTGCTTATTGAAGAGCCAGTTCACGTAAGATGGTATAATTTTTATGTCTTCAGCATTTAAAGCTTTCCCATCACCTTTCCTTATCATTACTCTCACCTCACTTGTAAACTGCAGGAATGAAGAAGAAAGAATTATACAGAGCAGTATACAGGATATGATGGGGAAGAAAGTCGAAGCTCCGAGCTCTGAAGATAAGGAAATGCCGCCCTTGTATACAGACACTGCCTGTAACAAAGATGCTGATATCACTACTTGGGAAGGCATGTTTAATTTACTTGATGAAGAGAGTCCCAAGGTGATGGAGGTTACGGCTACTACAGGTTCACAGGGGTCTTCTGAGGCATCAGTTCCAGATTTAGCTTACTCATTCTTGCACCGGATAGTGGCGAGGCCCAAAATTCTCGCCGAACCGGACATGGTTAAATGGGTACTGGATAGCGCTGACATAAAGAACAGACAATTTAAGACTTTGGGTCAAGAACTTATGGAATCATTATTTCACAAAATTTGAGCTTTATATCCACTAAAAGAAAGTGCACAAGAGGCGAAAATTGCACCAAGGAAGCCCGGTTCAAGAAACGGAGGCAGTTTCTGATGCGTGATTGTGCATCGCTGGGTAAAATTCTTGAAATGGAAAGCCTCTAATTGCTTAGTTACCTATAAGCCCAGAAATTTGTAAAGAACGCTAGAGGTAAAAAAGGTAAAACTTGAATCCTAAAACCAATTGCAATTTTCCGAAATATCTTCAAAATGGTATGTATATTGGTACAACAATTACAAACGGGCTGGAGACAGAAGGCTCAAGAAAAGGCAGAATCAATCAAAAGATTAACTAAGTTGAATTGGGATTCTTATTGGGCGTATTTGGTAAAACCGCACAACTCGTGTATGACTCTCAAGTGCATCATCAATTATGCCGAGAAGATGGCACCAGCTCTTATTGATTCCATTTTCGCAGGACAGTTGAAGTCTGAAGTCAGGAAACCGACTCTTCTCAATCAAATGCTCAATGCTTGCGATTTCAAGGAGTAGATACAGAAATAGTTAGTTGTTAATTTTAAATTTAATATTAGTATTAATTTTTATTTATTTTTGCCTGGAAAAAGGACGTTTATTTAAACCGTGTCCTACATTTTTGTAATAAGTTATTTTTAGATTTAGTTAGTAGTATTTAAACCCTTCTCATGCATTTAGAGAAGGGTTTAGAAATTTATCAAAAACTTGTCCTCAGAACATGCACTTTTGCACCCTCCGAAGAGGTTTTGATGAATGAATGGAACAAGAATTGATTAGATATCTTGCATTTAATATTCTACCACTAATGTGCACTTCTGTACTTCCTTAGTGGATGTGGATTAAGAAGAGATAAATCATTATCGCTGAAGCTCATGAGTAGAACTATTTATAATTGTTTTTTCATCTTCTTAACTATTTTTCCTTTGTGTCAAAGTGATATTCATGGTTCAGTTGTTTATATATGATGCCTAATGCCTGAGTTATCATTGGCACTTTTGTACGGTGATAACTATTTATTTATGCTTAATGTATGAGTAGCTTATTATGTGATATGTTTTTCACAACTGTTTCGTCTAGATTTTTATATGAAGTGGTTTATCTATATTGAATTCTTTTCTCATAACAGTTGAATGATCTTTATTACCAATTGTTATCTGAAATCATTGTAGATTGCATAACAGAAATATTACACCCCGGGTTAGTGTAGAATTAGATATTTCTATTTACTAGAATACAATTGCATATCATTAGATTAGAGTTAGAATTAGAGCATCTTACTTAGAAACTTTTAGGAAATAAAAATCAATCCTTCATGTTAGCACCTAAATCTGCCTTAGGCTGAAGGAAGGCAAAATTCAGGGTAACCACAAACCACGCTCAGTCTAGTAGCTAGCCCTACCAGAACGGGAGAGGGCTCTCTCCGTGTCACGCTTAGCGAATAAGTAAACGAAATGGTATGAGATGACTTATAGTGCAATATTGATCTTAGGCTAGTAAGTAAATATGGATACAAGAAGTAATTTTTTATGAATGACTGAGTTTCTGGGATGGTATGGGACCAATGGACAACAATGAGCAGAGAATTTAATACAAAGGCACAGATTACTTTGTGAGGCAAGACAGGCGGAAAGTCTACCAATTTAGTTTGAAATAACGCGAAATGGAGAGATTTCTTAGGAGGGTGAAAAGGGCATAAGTACATGAATCATTTTCAATAGAAGAAAAACACACAACATGAAACTTTCCCACAGGTAGAGCAATAAAAATGAATTCTACCTTATCTTACTCAAAAAATTTCACTGAAAATGAATATGAATGAACTATGAAACATAACGAAATACATATGAAACATAAGGAAAAACACGTTTGCTACACTCACAACTACATGAATCTCATGAAACAGAGCCGCTGCCTTTCATTAATCCTCTGTCAAAATATACAATGAAGAAACAGAGTTTCTCTCCCATAGTCTCCCAAAAATTACAAGCCAACCAACCCTTTGCAAATGGTTTGCATACAATATATAGAATGTTCCATGAAGAGATAGAACACCCAAGGGTTGGGGAGTTACTCAAATCATCGCAAAATAAAGGTGGAGAGCCAAACATCAACTACAGGTGCAGCGCCACAAACATGACAAATGGCTTGGGTGACACTTTGCCTTCCTTTGCCACTTGGATAGATGCCCATCTGGAGTGAAAGTACTTTGAATGCCACCTATGGTGTTGAAAAATGAAGTGTAGATGAGAGGGCCCACTTATGAAAAGTCATGAAGCAAAATTTTGCGAAACAAAGGCAATTTGGGCCTTTTCTCCAGGTGGACATTGACTCGCTCTAACCAGGACTCACGGTCATTGTTGATCTCTTGCTCCAAGGTAGTGAGCTTGATCCTCCTTTGCTGGGCAGCTTGTCAATTCTCACGTATGCTTTGCAGCTCCATGATGGCCTGCTGGTCCTCAAGCTGCTTATTCCTCTACTCTAGATACTTGATGATCCATCTGGCCCTCTCCACATTGAGTATCAAGTCTTGGATCTCCGTGTCTTGCTCCTAAATGGTCATTCTAAGTTTGGCATTTTCTGCCTCTGCCTCATCATCTTGAATGAGGATGACATCGGTCTCCTGTACACCTGATGGCCCCTCATCATGCACGGGCTTCTTGCTCTTGTCCAGTACCTGTGTCACTGATGCCGGAAGCAAGGCCCCTTCCACCCTGGGTGGAGATAACATTTGCTACTGCAAACAAGTGCCTACTGCCTCTCTGATATGTAACAAAAACTGGCATGGTAGTGGTCTCATGGTGCTCATGCTGATGAGAAGGACCACCCATCTCCTACTCTGGCCTTGATAGTACCTGTGATGTGCTGAAGAAGTCACGGGAGATGAAGTCCTCCCAAGAAATGCCCTACAATCCCAACTGATGATCTACCAAAATCTAGATAAGAGCAAAGTGATACAAATTGTTAAGCTGTTGTTGAATGGTCTTATGCAGCATGAAGGTGTTCATCCTCTCTATGTTCCTGCATATGAAAAACAGGAGGTTCATCATCCTCACCCTGGTGAAGTGCATGAGCAAGTAGATATGATAGGCATATAGTCGAGAGAACCTCCCCTCACAACTGAAGTATTCCATGATCAATCTCATGAGTGGAGCATACTCATCTTTCAAGTATCTGAAGGGAAAGACTCTTGTGAGCTGACTCAAGAATATGGCCTTGATGTAAGGCTCATAGTGTTGCCTATCAACCTTCTTCTTCTTATGCCACTATTCTCCAACATTTGGTATACCATTTGCCACTGATATAGCTTTGGGTGTCAATGTAAAAGTGACCCTGGCCAAGATAGACTGACCTCCATGTAGATGAAGCACAAATAGATGGGCCAACTCATGATGAACTCTAACATTTGCCACCCTTTGACAAAATTCAAAACATGCTAGGTGCTGGAAAATGACATGGCAAAAGGGCATGCTTGTAATTCAGTGAGGGTAGTGGATTCATCCCTGACATATTTGCCACTCTCGTGATGCCTCCTGGGAGCCTGCTCTTCTGAGGAATAGTCACTTTGTGTTTCCATCTCATACTCTGACGAATGTTGTGAGATCATGACTGTAGTATGGATTGTGATTATGCTGCCCTTTGATGATGGTGTGAGGCTAGGTGTCTTTGTAATATCTGTTACCAAGGGGAAAAATGAAATAGGGAGTATTAGGAAGGGAGTGATGTAATGGGAATAGGGGTTATAGGGAGAAATTTGTTAGGGATATGGGAGGAGTTTGGGGTTTTTGAGAGGGTAGGGTTTGGGGTTTCAACAAGGTAGGGTTTGGGGTGTCATGTTGACCAAATAGTGGAGGGATAGGGGAGAGGGTTTGGTAGTAGTTTAGGGTAGGGATTTTAGGGAAAATGAGAGAGGGAGGATGGGAAAAATGATAGGTGAGGGGAAGATGATGGGTGGAATGAAACCTTGGCACTAACAACACATTTTAACAACCCTAGCCATCATTTTTCTTGGTGATTTCTTATGGTTGATTTTATGAATTTGGTGGCATTCAAACATCTCTATAAACACCATATCATTGACAAAATTTGATGAGCAAGTGATGTTATAAGACCTACCTCTCAATTTGATAGGCTTCACCAAAATTTGGAAGTGAATGGGCACTTGTTTCGGCCCTTTGTCCATGTGCGCCGTGTGCAAAGCCCAGTGCACCGCGCCATGGGTATGCACCGCGCCTTTGGAAAATTTCAACTGCGGGTAGGCTCTGTGTGCGCCGCGCTCCTGGGTATATGCGCCGCGCCGCTTGAAACCGCCTCCAACTCCCTCAAACACTCACAATTGCACACTCACACCTTTGCAACGTTTCTCCAAGGCTTGTAATAGCACAATGCCTTTGATTTTGATGAAACTTGTATATATAGCCTTGGGAGAGATGGGTTTAATTTTTTCTTCCTTGAAAACCCAATTTTCTAATGTTGTGTTTTGACACTTTTTCACTGACTTTAAAACACACTGATTTTCACTTTTCCTTTGAAATTTTAGCTCAAATGATGAAATTTTCAGCACTCTTTGCAGGGATTGCACGACAGGACATTTGGCCACAGAAACCATGATTGCATCTGAAGAAATCAACTGACGACTTTTTTGAAAATTTTGTCATAAATGACACTGTTTGACTTTTCTTCAAAATAGAGTTTTGAAGAAGAGTCGAAGTCTATCCACATGACGATGAAGCTCTCTGAACCATAACTTTGTAAGGGCCTCACTCTGGCCTGCATGGCTCTATTGGACATGTTTAAATACCAAATTGATGCATCCCTAAACCTAAACATTGAAAATGACTTTTGTCCTTTAAAGGACCAGGCCTTGACTATCATGGACTTTGATGATTATTAACAAAAGACCTGAGCTAGCAGGAGCCAGACATGAGGGGGAATAACTACCATGACCTTCTCCGTCAGATTATGGCATGCCCCTAGCAGAATGTAGCTGGGTGAATGGAGCGGGACACCTAAACATGAAATGCATAAAGAGTTTTGATCTCTGAGGGAGAACTGACCAGACCGACTCTAACACACTACATTTGTTGTGTTCCCTGCATTCACTGCATTCGTTGCATTCATTACATTCATTGCATTTGCTGCATTCATTGCGTTCGGTATGTTGCCTTCAAATACTGTTCATGATGTTGCTTACTGTGATATCTTGATGTTCTTTTCTATGAACAACTTCACATCTTTGTGAGTAGGCAAGCTCATAGACATTTGATCCACTGCATCTCCAGGTGTGCTCTAAACAGTGTCTTCGACTCAGCCTCTTGGAAACCATTGTACCTACACTTCTGAGAGGTAGATGAACACCTGTAATACCTAGATACATCACAACACTCATGGAAAGCAATCTGTTAATCAAAAACCAAAATGAACTTGAGAATTGACTTTCAACATGCCTGTGTGACTTGTTGAAAATAGCAAAAAGAAATGATAAAAATAGAATCCATAATATTCCAATTTTAATTTGTCCTTGAATTAAAATTGAGAATTCAAATTCAAATTTAGTCTCACCAGTTGCTTGAAAAATAATTAATGAATTCATCTTGACTTAATTAGTTGGATAAATTCAAGCTAGAAGTCTTTCTGAAGTCATGCAACAATTATCCCTTAAATTAAGGAGATTATCCCTTAATTAAGGAGATAATATTGAGTTGTAATTAGTTAACTCAGTTTACTGAGTTAGGTCTAGTTAAATAAGTTCCAAACTGTTTGAGGAACTAATTGTGAGCTCAGTTAGTTAATGCATGCATGCATCCAACTAGTGTACTCCAGATAACTAAATATTCTCTCATCAGAAACTCATGCATGTCTATTTAGAGAAAGACCCAGTTGAGCTAAATGCCAAGGACAGGTTGCTATTAGTTGCATGATTTTTCCTATAAAGGAAACTCATCCATGCAGAAGAAGCCAGGTTCCTTCAGGATTGCACAGTTTCTACAGAGGTCAGAGCAGTGTGTGAGGTGAGAATCACACAAGTTACAGCTAGTGACCTAGGGAAAATTGTGCAAGGAAATAGGAGGCTTGGAGGGAAGAGGAGAAGGCTTGTGAGAAGCTTTGTTTGCCTGTGAGCATCTAGAAGGATTGTACTGAGAGCTGGTTAGCAGTGGGAGCTAAAGCTTTGTGTAATCTTGATGTATTTCCACCTTCTATGATAATACAGATAGTAGGGTTTTTAGCTAAGGCTTTCCCCAGATTATTCTTCTGTGTTTCATGTGTGATTGAATCTTCTTCTTTGTTATATGTGTTCTGTTTGATCTTGCTCAAAATCGATTAAGCTTCTGCAAGTTTGATTGTAGAAGTAGATTAAGTATTTTGCTTTAGTACATTACATAATCAGATTAATCTACAGTCATATTTTCTACATAGATCTCAAAGGTATATTTGTAGAGAATTTGTAGGAAATTCTACATGGTATCAAAGGGAAGTTTATCGGAGCTGTGAACAGTATACAAAGAAGAGAATTCGAAGTAAAAAAAATAAAATTGGGCCGCGAGTTTTTAGAGCAGATATGAACATTTTTGTGCAAATTTTTCAGAAACAAATAGCAGATCTGGATTCCTTGCAAAAAAATACCCAAATTCAAAAAAACAATCTCTTGAATCAAAGTTTGGATGAGGGAGATATCGCTGATTTAAAATCATCTCTTTTTCCAGAAAATTTCGTGACGGTAGGAAAGATGAAACAGATTGATGTGCTAGGCAAGAACCTGTATGAACATGAAGTAAAAGATGCATGCAAAGCCTTGAGGAGAAAGGCAAAGGTTAGATACTTGGTGGTTGAGAGGGAGATTAAATTACCTCTCAACAGGCAATCCCAGAAGAAGTCTCAGACAATTGTGGAGGAGCCACAATTGGAGATGTCAAGAAGAGACCAAGTGGAGGCATCCACTCATGTAGAGACCTCTAGTAGGGGAAAATTTCGAGCCAATTGGGTTGAGGGATCACATGTAGCCATACCTCTAGGTGTGAGGTGGGGTGATGTGAAGTGATAGTCTCAAGAAGGCTGAAATAAGGGCAGGATCCTAAGGTATCCATCCTCTTTGATTAGACCTTGTTACGGGAGCCCTGATGAGGAGTAGCAAGACTGACTGACTGGGTAGAGACAAATGCGATTGGAGCGGCAAAGGGAGCTTCAACATCAGAGGGTGTTTATAGCCCAATAGGGAGTTCAGTTGGGAGATCAGTTACTTACTTCTTAGTAACTGAGTTGCATTGCAGCGGTGGGCAGGACGATGCAACATGATGAGAGGAGGTGCAGTGCAGATGCAGTGATGGGTGAAATGACTAGCAACAACATAGATGTAGCGGGAGGAATCAGTGGGATTGATCCAATCAGAGATCAAAGTGACAAAGGCTAGGGCAGTTAGATACTAAACAACGTAGACAAGGATGGACAACAGTGCAGAAAGGCTGAGTCAGCAGAAGTGCAGAGTTTTCAGTCGACAAAGGAAATAGTAGTCAGAGACTTTGATGACAGAGGCATCATTCTAATTCAGGTTGGATGTTTTTTGTTTTGTTTCTGGAGTTGCTGGAGTAACAAAAATTGAGAGAAGCATTGCATGCAGAACATTCCAAATGTTCAAGATCAGGATCGAGTTGAGTTCCTTTCTTGTTGAGAGGGAGTGTTGAAAATAGCAACAAGAAATGATAAAAATAGAATCCAAAATATTCCCATTTTGATTTATCCTTGAATTAAAATTCAAATTTAGTCTCACCAGCTGCTTAAAAAATAATTAATTAATTCATCTTGAGTTAATAAATTGGAGAAATTCAAGCTAGAAGTCTTTCTAAAGTCATGCAACAATTATCCCTCAAATTACAGAGATTATCCTTTAATTAAGGAGATAAGATTGAGTTGTATTTGAGTTGTAATTAGTTAACTCAGTTTACTTAGTTAAGTCTAGTTAAATAAGTTCCAAACTGTTTGAGGAACTAATTGTGAGTTCAGTCAGTTAATGCATGCATGCATCCAACTAGTGTACTCCAGATAACTAAAGATTCTCTCATCAAAAACTCATGCATGTCTATTTAGAGAAAGACCCAGTTAAGCTAAATGTCAAGGACAAGATACTATCAGTTGCATGAATTTTCCTATAAAGGAAACTCATCCATGCAGAAGGAACAAGGTTCCTTGAGGATTGCGTAGTTTCTACAGAGGTCAGAGCAGTGTGTGAGGTGAGAATCACAAGTTACAGCTGGAGGACCCAAGGAAAACTGTGCAAGGAAATAGGAAGCTTGGAGGGTAGAGGAGAGTGCTTGTGAGAAGCTTTGTTTGCCTGTGAGCATCCAGGAGGATTGTATTGAGAGATGGTTAGCAGTGGGAGCTAAAGCTTTGTGTAATCTTGATGTATTTCCACCTTGTATGATAATACAGATAGTGGGGTTTTTAGCTGAGGCTTTCCCCAGAGTATTCTTCTATGTTTCATGTGTGATTGAATCTTCTTCTCCGTTATATGTGTTCTTTTTTATCTTGCTCAAAATCAATTAAGCTTCTGCAAGTTTTTTTGTAGAAGTAGATTAAGTATTTTTCTTTAGTACATTGCATAATCAGATTAATCTACAATCATATTTTCTACATAGATATCAGAGGTAGATTTGTAGAAAATTTGCAGGAAATTCTACATGACTGATCATGAAGGCTGCACAATTTGGGATGGGAGGTCAGGAGACTGAATGCCAAGACTATGAAAGGCACAATCTAGGCTATTGGGAGACTGGTTGACTATTGGAATTGCGTAATGCATAATTCAGTCTGGCTACTGACTGTTAGAATTGCACAATGCACAATCTCACCTGGTAATGGTTGGAGGCTTAATGACTGCATTGCGCAATTTTCTGGGCCAACAGTCAGTGTCCCTCATAAATGCGTAAAATAGTCCTAGAGGATAGTGCCTGGGAAGAAATGCACATTTCTAGAGAGGAAGACAGATCCTTCCTTCCCCAGATTGTGCAGTGTTGTCTCGGTGAAGGCAGAGTCCAGACCAAGGTTGGTTTGACTCGTCGATGGGCAATTGAAAGCAAATATGACAATGGATGCATGGCAACATTTGGTGAAAGTAGAAGTGATTAACAGTGCATGCAAACATGAATGAAAGATTTAGTAAACAGATCAACATGCATGTGGGTGAAGTAAGTCATTGAATCAGCGACTGTTCATGAAAAACAATTTCATTCATGCGATAACAGTGAGATAGCAATGAAAACTGAGACAATGCTAGGATAAGCTAATAAACATGTAAATGACAACAAGAATTCAAATAAAACAAGCAAATAGTACTCATACAAGAGAAAACACAAAAAGCGACAAAAATGCAACACAAGTCATGGAAAGTGGGTTTACCCCAAAATAACTGAGTTGAATGTGCCGACAGCTCTTAGATGTGATGTGGGATGTTAGAGCTGCAAGGTTGATGTGAGGGATGAGCTCTGCAGCGTCTGATTGATGGGTTTTGATAACATTGAGGTTGTGACGCACATGCCACAAATCTAGGGGAAGCGAGATTTGGTGGGAGGTTTCTGAAATGATCCTTGCATGTAACCCCTAACTACCAAAAATAGATCCCTGAGTCAAGGGATGCCTTTGCATGCTACCTTGGGAGAAGAAACTTATGCATGCAAGTCCATTTTGCTTAGTCCTAGAGGGAATCGGTTAACTCAACCGCACATGCAAGAGGCTGCTCAATTGATGGGAGGAAATACACATTTCTAGGAAAAGCAACTAACTTCTGCCCTGATTTGCGAAAATTCTGGGCTGAGCAACCTTGCTGGGGAAAATTGTGCAATTTTCACTGTGAGTGTTGACTACCAGAATTGCACAATTCTGGAGGCCAGCAGGCCGCCAGTCAATATTGCATAATTTTTGGAGGGAAGGTTGGTTTCCCTCTAGAATTGCACAATTTATTGGGGGAGCTACTCAGCTTGTAGCTGGACCAAGTCTAGGGGATCAACTTGTGAGGGGAATGCATCAAGTTGTGATCGACAAGTTGCCTTTATGCAAGCAAAACACTGAATCTTATGAACTTGACGAAGAAAGACCAGCTGGAGTGAAAAGTTGGTGGGGAGGCTCCAAAATGAAGCTAAGGCAAAATTTTGGACGGTGGTTGTAGCCGCTACAACACTTGGCGACACACTGGTAGAACTCCAACTCTCTGAATGGACCTTGTTCATGAAAATAAAGTCTAACACCTCCGGAAGTATTTTTCAATTCTCAACTCATCTTGGTTCCACACTAGCTTGATTGTAAGATGTAGCTTCTACCAAACTCTTGGTTGATTAACACACATTCCAATCTAAGGAAACATAGTTGTTTCGATTGGGGTTGAGGGGTATATCGGTCCACAAGCATTATAGTCGTCAGAGTCTTAGTTTCATCTCTGGTGTTGCTCCGCTGCTAGCAGGCCTAGACAGTACCCCGATGGAGTCACATAGGAACACAAGCATGGCTCTGCTACCAGCGAGCCTGGTTAGTACCCCGGCGAAGTTACTTGCATCACCTCCCTACGTCGGAAGCCTTTCTCTTATTTTGCCTTATTCATTTTTTAATTTTTAATTTTTTGACTTTTCATTCTTTCATTTTTCATTTTTTCAACTGTGCATAGCACTTATTCATTTTAGAGGCGGAAGAGGGATCCCGACATATTGAGAGTAGAAGAGGTTGGTCCAGCAGAGAGGTAGTTTATTATATCTTTGACATGCCTATTAAGGTTTTCCCCCTCACCTTACTCTACTTGACTGAGCTAACAAGGGTTAACCCAAGAACAACCGACTAGAGAAGGTGACACTAATTAGTGTGCAAGCATTGTGTTTTCACCAAGGTTCACTTTGAACAGTACATATTTTCCTTCGACGTATCATGGACTAAAAGTAACAAGCTCTTCGTAAGGAGGCAAGATGACAGATAACCACGTAGTGGTAGTTTTACAAGCCCTCTTGTACTTCACCAAGCTCGTTTCAAGATTCATACATGGTTTCATGCAAAACTAACCTACGAACGAAACAAGTGAACTATACGAAACAAGCGAACTAACAAACAACAAAGAAAAGAAAAAGAAGAAGAAAAAGTGAAATAAAAGCAAGTAAGAAAACAAGCAAGTAGACAAACAAACAAACAAAGCGAGTAAGCAAACAAGCATGCAAGCAAATTGACTGAAAGCAAACACTATTCCTACTCCTACACTAACAGTGTATGGGCCTGATCACGTGAAGTGATATTTCCAATGCAACCACCAATGCATTGGTTGACCCATGTTGGTGAAGGCTTGGTCCGCTAGTAACCCAGTTGTGCGAACAAGCAAGCAAGAAAGATATAACAATGAAGAAAACCACACTTCGTGTTTAACAGTGCCCATAGGACATACGTGAGTGCAAGTGCATGATGAGCGGTCTGAGGACTTATGATCGTGTTGTGTGACACTGTGTGCAACTTTGAAGCATAAGCACACTCTTGACTATGACATGTAAGCAAATGAAAAAAGCAAAGATAACTTGCATCACGAATGAGTGCTTGCAATGTAATATTCCTCCAATGCATGAGCGATGGGATCCTACAGTTCGAGTGGAGGAAGTATGATCTATGTTTGAGATGGATCTTTAATGCATACAGATGAGTGATGAAGAGCCTTGGGTGATTGAGCAGTTTCATGATCGGAAGTGAGACTAGCCCCAAGAGAGCGAGGACCTGACATAACCATCAGCTTGGGCTAAAGTGCCTTGACAACCTTGGGTGTTTCAAATTCATCATTAGATAGATCATCATAAATCAGTGGCTTCGAAAGATCAACTGTGATAGAGTCATGATCATGATCAAATACGAAAACAAATGGATCACTACTGCAATAATAACTTATTCATGTGGAGCCTTCTGTTGCTGTAACAATTTTTGGTCAAGATGGTCTAGATCAAAATGATAAAAAGTGTCTTAAATTATATCATAGAAGTGCTCCAGTGAATGCACGTTGTCAGCCAGTAGGCTGAGTAGCCAATGATGCGGAGATTCACAAAGTGTGTGTGCAAGCAGCAAGCTGGCCTGTTCGTCAGAACACCCATCTTCCTCATGAAGCATGGAAAGAAAGTCATGTAAGTACTCAGGCTAGGCCACTTCACCTTCAACATCATACATGTAAGTGGACAAGATATCGAAAAGCTCCCCCGTGATGGATACATCTTCACAATTCGAAAAACATCATGAAGGGAGAAAAGTGCAAGAATCCATGAAAGGTATGCAAAGGTACAAAACTGGATGAGAGGACATAGCTTTTCATATGGCCCTTCTTCTATTTCCAGAAATGTTGATGGTGTTGGACCCGCCAACATGTCAAGGGGATCTCCCTGGTAAGAAGTCCCAATTATACCTCAGTTTGTTTGGTGTAGGAGCCCCAGCAGTGGGTCGTATGGTAATGCCATTACCACGATTTTGCACAGAGGCAAGTAATATAACTCTGTCAATAGCAAGGGTGTGACTGTTGCAGTGAGTCAAAGAAGGTGCATGAGAGGTTCTAACACAGGTGGGTTGAGTTGAGTGTGCCCCTTGGCAACCTGTAACAGTGCTCACCTAGGAAGGGAACACACGAGCGGAGATACATCACAAGCTATAAAGCGAGTCAACTGGCAATCCAAAGTGATGATTAAACCAACAACACATCTGCAATAAGATTCTTATAATTGCATACAAAACAGTTCATACGCAACTATGTTAGTTAAACAACAAATATTGATAAAGCAAGCAGAACAGTCCAACTACAATAACAACATATGCATGAAAATGTGATGGCTCTTATTATATAAAGCAATGTAAGTTCTAATCATACAATACATCCATGTAAACCCACTAGCCCCAAGAGTGGAACGTTACAACCACATCCACCTACTCCTCCAAAGAGATGAACTAGCTCTGTGCAGTGGAGAAGCCAAGGTGCCTTACAATACTATCCAAGCTCTCTCCAAGATAGTCTTATCGAAAGCTTGGCTGACCAAAAGCCTCTACAATGAGTTATGAGGGACTATTTATAGCAAAGGGTGGGGTGACCCTTGACATTCCCCTTTGTGACAATTCAACTGCCCTCATGACTCTTCACCTACTGTATGGTTGTTACATCCAACTATTGACACTTGATATGACATTACATTACAATGCACATGTACTCATGTGAGACAACACAGTTTGAGCAAGCCATGCAAGACATCACTAACACTTAGTCTGTTGTGATGAGACCAAATATTTGACATGCTTGTGATGGCAAAGGTGGTGAGATGATGCCAAGCTTGCTCATTCGTGATGGTGTACATGCACCCCATGGTGACATCTTGTTGAAGAGAACTCTTGCCTCCATTGCAACTGGTGCATTGATTTGATTCCTTCATCCAACTCATCTACTAGCATGCACATGGTCTTCTTAGGTGTGGCTGAACCGACAATACACTAATGCATAGTGTCCGTGCTGATCTTCAAGTGTGTGTTGGTGGTCATGCGCATCAACTTGCAGAAGTACATGTTCAGATCCAGTTGGACTTGCTTCTTTTCTTCACCTTTGTGAGTGTCCTGGATGGGTTGGATTGCATGTGTGTGCACAATGACATGCATGTTTTTGAATCCCTTGCATGCGATCAACAAAACTGCTCACCATGTCTGCTCTGTGCCAGCTACTGGGATGGATCTTTAACTTGTATGGGTGCAGTTTCATCCATGAGTGCATGTTCCACCCACTGTTGTTCCTATTCCTACTACAACTCATTCGTATGTCTATGTAGCTTCATGTTCCTCCTTGAGTTGCTGCTTCAGCACATGCAACTCCTTCTTTGTTCCATTCTTTGTCTTCATGCGATCTTCATGTTGCATAGTCACCTGATAGCCTAAGTCTCCAAAGTTGCTTTCATCATCAGTGGACATGCTTGATCTTACAAATTTGTTCTGCCTTTGTGTTGTCAACAACCTTCTCTTGAATTTGGTGCGTTCGCTATGTTCACTACATTCGCTACATTCGTTGTGTTCATTGCATTCACTATGTTCGCTTCATTCGCTGTGTTCACTGCATTTGCTGCGTTCACTGCATTCGTTGTGTTCGTTGTGTTTGTTGTGTTGCCTTCAGCTATTGTTCATGATGCTTCTTGTTGTGATATCTTGATGTTCTTGTCTACAGACAAACTGATATCTTTGTGAGTAGGCAAGATCATAGACATTTGATTGACTACATCTCTAGGTGTGCTCTAAATGGTGTCTTCTACTCTGCCCTCTTGGAAACCATTGTACCTACACTACTAATAGGCAGATGAACACCTACAATACCTGGAGACATGGAAACACTCATGTCAAGAAATCTGTTAGTCAAAAACCAAAATGAACTTGAGCACTAACTTTCAATGTACCTGTGTGATTGATCATGAAGGTTGCACAATTTTGGCCGAGAGGTCGGGAGACTTACTTCCAAGACTGCAAAAGACACAGTTTTGGATGTTGGGAGACTAGATGATTGCTGAAACTACACAATGCAGAGTCCAGTCTAGCTACTAACTGCTAGAATTGCGCAATGTGCAAACTTAGCTGGCAATGGCTGCAGGCTCAGTGACTGCATTGCGTAATTTTCTAGGCGAGTAGTCATTGTCCCTCATAAATGCGCAAAACAGTCCTGGAGGAGAGTGCCTAGGTAGAAATGTGTATTTCTGGAGAGGAAGACAGAGCCTTCCTTGCCAAGATTGTGCAATGTTGTCTCAGTGAAGAAAGAGTCCGGACCATGGTTGGTCCTGCTCGCCGACGGGAAACTAAAAGAAAATATGCGAGTGGATGCATGGTGACACTTAGTGAAAGTAGAAGTGATTGACAATGCATGCAAACATGAATAAAGATTTAGTAAACAGATCAACATGCATGTGGGTGAAGCAAGTCGCCGAATCAACAACCATTCGTGAAAAACAGTTTCATGCATGTGATAGCAGTGAGATAGAAACGAAAACTGAGACAATGCTAGGACAAGCTAATAAACATGTAAACGATAGCAAGCACTCAAAGAAAACAAGAAAACAATACTCATACAAGCCGAAACACAAAAAGTGATAGAAACGCAACACAAGTCATGGAAAGTAGGATTACCCCAAAACAATAGAGATGAATGTGCCGACAACTCCTAGATGTGATGTGGGATATCAAAGCTACAAGGTTGATGTGAGGGATGAGCTCTAGAACATCCAAATGATGGGTTTTGATAACATCGAGGTTGTGACACGCATGCCACAAATATAGGGGAAGAAACACTTGGTGGGAGGTTTCTGAAATGATCCTTGCATGTAACCTCCAATTACCAAAAATAGATCCCTGAGTCAAGGGATGCCTTTGCATGCTACCTTGGGAGAAGCAGCTCATGCATGAAAGTTAGTTTTGCTCGGTCCTGGAGGGAACCAGTCAACTCAACTGCACATGCAAGATGTTGCCCAAATGCTGGGAGGAAATGCACATTTCTGGCTGGGAGTTAGGTTGGTTGCCCAGGAGATTTGCACAATTTCTGGGCTGAGTGGCTGATTGCTACCCAGATTTGCGCAAATTCTGGGCTAAGTAGCCCTGCTGGGGAAAATTGCGTAATTTCACTGTGAGTGTTGACTTCTAGAATTGCGCAATTTTAAAGCCTAGTAGGCTGATAGTCAGAATTGCACAATTTATGGAGGGAAGGCTGGTTTCCCTCCATAATTGCACAATTTCTTGGGGGAGTTGCTCAGCATGCAGCTGGACCAAGTCCGAGTGATCAACTTGTGAAGGGAATGCATCAATCTGTGATCAATAGGCTGCCTTTTGCAAGCAAAACACTGAAGCTTATGAACTTGATGAAGCAAGACAAGCTACTGTGAAAGGTTTGTAGGGAGGCTCCAAAACGAAGCTAAGGCAAAATTTTGGAGGGTGGTTGTAGCCACTAAAACATCATCACAGTGGTGTGGCACACTACCTCACAATTCTGTGCACTCATTCAAGAAATTCAGTGATCTAATCAAATCTGTTTTCCACCATTTTGATCTTGAAGTACTTGATAAAAAATTGTTAAAACAACTGAAGGTCCCACATGAATCACCTATGAAGTTTTCGGAGCACTTCCGTCTATTCATGTTTGAAGCCCTGAAAAGTGAGATGAAATTTTAGTATCTCATGGATAGATTTGAATATTTCCTTATCCAATCTGTCAATCCCAAGAAGAAGTTCAAGCTCAAACCTCGCTCAGCATACTTCGGTGATGAAGCTGTGCAATCACAGACAGACATGGTCACTGTCATAAGTGACTATCTACCACCCCTCATCAAATAGCTCCACCATTGCAGAATGATGTGGGAGAGAATGAACGCACATATGTTCAACTGTCACATCCTCTCAACATCACTCCTTCTGATTTTCACGCAAGCTTGGTTGGGAATCCCATGGGTTATCACATGTATTTTGTACCTCAACCTTCGTTCTCGTATTCTAATCATCCTCCGGATTGAACTATATTGTGTTCTTCTGTTCCGGACTCTACACATGTTTTGGATGAGGATTGATCTATTGACAGAGTTGGTGCTACACAACCAACATGCGCTGTCATTCATGAAGACTATGACTGGGAGCTTGAACATCCATCGATAGTAGAGGAACATCCCTGTTTGTCTGTACCTCCTTTGTCTTTTTCTGGCCTCCTTGGTGATCCTGCCATCTCGGATTTTTCTTGTGTATCTCCATCCACAGACGCACCCATTGTTGATCATTCGCATGACACATCAGATGTCAGTCTGTCATCTGACAATGGAGAACCCCTATCATTCCTTGAACATCCACTTGATTTTTCATCTATCTTTTCTGGAAACACAGAGGATGAACATTCTTGCTTCTCATCTACCACTACCCCTCTATGTGATTCATCAAATCATGAGGATGCCGACAAACATCCTGAGTTTTTTGATCTTGGTTGTCATGATCTGTTTACCTCATCATCTAATCACGATATTGATTCACTTGTTGATAATCCTTTTAAGCCACCGGTCTATGATGATCCATCTGTCAACGAAGTCAAAACCCCACAGACTATCGAGGCACTTCATCTCGAGTTGATGGTTATGTTAGGCCCTTGCTCTCCTGAGGTTGGTTTCACTTCTGATGAGGACATTGTTCAAACATGCAAGGCTCCTCTTCACTCATCTATATGCATTGAAGATCAATCTAACACTAATATTTCACTTCCTCCACTCGAACTACATGATCCCATCACTTATGCATTGGAGGAATCTTACACAGCAATCACACATGCACGACACAAGTTGTCTTTGTTTCTTTCGTTTTCTTGCATGTCATAATCAAGAGTGTGCGTACTCTTAACATCTACACATAGTGTCACAAAACATCATGGTAAGTCCATAGAGTGCATGTCATGCGCTTTCACTCATTTTTGTTCTATGAACGCTTGTAAGCTCGGAGTGTCTCTGTCTTTATTATTGTATCTTCCACATCTGCTGGGTCACACAAGTTGGTTGCTCGCAAACCAAGCCTTCACCAACATGGGTCAACCAATGCACTGGTGGCTACATTGGAAATATCACTTCACATGATCAGGCCCATGCACTGTTAACTTAAGAGTAGGATTAGTGTTTGCTTTCAATTTGCTTGCTTGCATGCATGTTTTCTTTCTTGCTTTGCATGTTTGTTTGTTTGCTTAATCACTTTTCTTTCGAATTCACTTTTTCTTCTTCTTGGCTTTGTTGTTTGTTTACTTGTTTTTGTTCATAGGTTAGTTTCGCATGAAACCATGCATGGCTGTTGAAACAAGCTGGGTAAAAGTACAAGAGGCCTTGTCCAGCTATCACTACTTGGTTATTTGTCATCCTACCTCTATATGATGAACTTGTTACTTCTAGTCCATGATACGTTGATGGGAAGCACATATTGTTCGAAGTAAACCTTGATGAAAACACAACGCTTGCACGCTAACTAGTGTCACCTACTCTAGTCGGTTGTTTTTGGGTTAAATCTTGGCAGCTCAGTCAAGTAGAGTAAGGTGAGGGGGAAAACCTTAACAAGAACGTCAAAGGTATATGTTATAGACATTTTTGGGGACTCCACCCCAATCATGAATTTCCATAAACTGAGGGCTCCTAAGTCCCTAAAAGTGTTGCTTCACTACCTAAAGGAACAAGGTCAGCTGATTACATCATCTCCCAGAAGTTTTCCACTAAAAACGGCTCAGAAATGTTCAAAATTAGACCATATTGAATACCCAGTGCAGAGGGTGTGATGCATATCACCTTCCCAGTGTAAAGGGTGCGATGCATACTGAATGGCCCCTCTGTAGGGTGCGATGGGGGAGAATGGACAAATGGCAGAGACAGTTTGCGAGGTGGAAGATCATGGAATCTTCCAGAAGCTTCCCCTCTGACACTTGCCTCTCTGCTTTCGACCAGGGATGAGTAAGAGATCATCATTCTCCAAGTGGAATCAAGAACTATCAGAGAGAGGACACTAATCAAGACCCCATAAGATGACTCACCCCCCTACAATCATCTATATATGGATCCCTCATCACAGAGATCCAGAGGCTGGAATCTTGTATCTTGTAGAGAAGTGTTGTTGGTTTTCTGGTGAAACTTCATAGTGTTGGGTGATCTAAGCTTTACTTGAAGTGAAGAAGGGCTTTCTTGCTGGAGGATGATGCTGGGTCAGAACAATTGGTTGTAATCCTCTTGCTATTCTTGATATTAATAAATTTATTCAAGTTTTCCTCCACATTCTTGTGTATTTGATTATATATGCATTGATGTGGTTAGTACATATCTGGTCCTGTGTTCTTTATGAATATAGATCTCTGTTCTTCGATATTATTATGTTGCTTTGATTCCACAGGTGCTCTCTGAAGCTGCGTAGACAAACAAGGAGTGGCAAAGATCTATCGAGAAGGAGAGGAACCGAGCAAGAAACGAAGCGCACGACAAAGGTTGGTGTCCTTTGTTCCCCTCTTGTCTATTTTTCATAAAGGAAAGCGAAAGTAGTTTTAACTTGTTTGTTTCTAAGATAGTTACCAGGCTTAGTGGGAATAGCAGCTCCGAGTGGACACTATTCCTGGTAACAAAATGGCGACTCCATTGGGGATCGAATAGATTGTTTGAGATGAAGCCTAAAGTCAAGCCAGCTAGCCTTCGAACTTCATTTTCTATGCAAATGCAAAGTAGATCAATGCTACTTCAATCTATCTCCGGGTTTTGTTTATAAATTGAACAATCGATCTACAAACACTCTAATTGCCCTAAGTGGTGGCTCTAGTAAGCTCCTTAGGTCAACCCCTGTGATTTACATTTACTGAACATCACTTACTCAGCCTAAATCCCTGAACTGAACTGCAAATTTTGAGCAAAGACTGGTTAAAAGTCTCGCACCGGTACCATCGCACCCTCCCTTCAAGGCAGTCTGTATGCATCACACTTCCCGTGTGCAGTAGGTGAGATGCATACTGGATTCCCTGTGTGACAGGTGCATGGTCAGGGAGTTAATTTTACTTAGACTTGGTTTTCTTCACTCTTTTCAGTTCTAATCAGGAGTTTTGCTGTATGTGGTCAGGTATATCTAGTGAAAAACTCCCTCTCTTCCATCATCACCTCTATTTGTGTAAAATGGAACTGTAAGTTTTTTTATGTATGTGTGCCCATTTTTTAGTTCTCTTTTACAAAGAAGGTAGCGTATCGAACTGTCTTCCTTAATATGAAGCTGTCGTAAGTGTTTCGTTTCAGTCATAGAAGGGAATCCCATTGTTCTTGATAGTCGATTGTACTATTACTCTTGTATATGATTTGAATTAGTAGTTTTTAAAGTGTCGAAAACAGTTTCCATTTCGAAATCACAAAGTGTCGCCCTTATCTTCACTTCGTTTTGAAAAGAAATTCAGATTTGCACTTAGCGTTATTCTTGTCATTCATACATTAATAAGGCTGAAAACAAATACATGCATGTGTATTTGCATTTAGACTGCTTGGTTTGATTTAGGAGAGTGCATTTAGTGTGTGCTCTGTGCTCTTTGTTGAAAGACTCTCAGTTTTCTTTCCTTAGTAGCTAGGATTTTCATTGCCAAAAGAAGATTAAACAGTTGTTTATCATCTTAGCCTGCATTTTAGGAATTTTATACACATCACGCGGTGAACCTGAAAGGAATTTTTTTAAACAAGATCAACTGTAAAATAAATTTAATGAATCTAAAAACACTTTGGAACCTAATGCACAACATCTAGAAGTCTAGGCTAGAGACGTATTCTGGCATCGTAAAACCTGGTAAATGTTGTTTTCATTGTTGGTTGGGTGATTCCTCCACTCTGAGACGACAAGTGCCAGTACGGACTTGTGCTCCCACGTACCGTCGAGTATATATTGGGAGACCACAATAGGCTATATCCTTTATCCTTAGGAATCTGTGTCTGCCGCCCTATCGATCGCAATGCACTGAACACAGCATTCGGGAAGATTGACTGCCATACCGTAAAAAGTATTCTGCAGTTTTGCGATTGGTTTGGTAATCCCCTTTGCCTAGATTTCCAGAGAAGTCTCTTTTCGTTCCTTTTTCAAACTCCTTAAAAGAAAAGGTCCATATGAGCACTTGTCACTTCAAGCTCATTAAAAATCAAAGGTGACTAGAGTCATCTTTTGTTTTTTCTCGACTCTTAAAAATTGAAAAAAAAAGTTGTGTCAAAGCGTCTAAAATTCATTTAATTCGAAAACATTTTCCCCTTTTATTTTGAGTTGATCAAGTAATCTGCAATCGTGGAAGAAAGTCAATCAAAACCCCGTCGTTCACGGAGACTTATGAGTCAACCATTGTTGACTCCGGAAGCGAAACCATTCTGGACAAAGCGGACTCGTTTGACCAGATCAAAGTCCCCTAGGTTGATTGGAGCAAGTACTCTGACATCCTCAGAGACTCCGGTTACTCCGAACATTTCTGGTATCCCTGCCTCTACAGGAGAAATTTCGCAGCAACAAAAGGACATTACAACTGATCCTAGTGTGATGGTAAACACTTCTATTCCTGAACCGGCTCCATCTACAACTGATTCGGAAGGTGTTACTCCCCAAACGTCTGTTGCTGAAGAACTTATATCTTCTTCGGCACCAGAAATATTTTACGGACCTGACGGTCTACCTCTTCCTCCTAGATTGATTGCCATAGAAGATATTGTGGAAGATCCTCCATCTAACACTCCAACGTAATTTGGAGCTGGATCACCCTATATCCTTCTTTATCAGAAGATATTCTCCTGCCATCGGAAATTCCTAAAGAATTTCTAAGGAATCTTTTGGATAGGCTTAATATGTCTGAACAACTATCGACATCAAGGACTGTGTCACCCAACACAGCAGCAGTAGAAATTCCTACTGCTATTCCAACAATGTTCGTTGGCGTGCCATCTGTCACAACCAGCTCTCAATCACTGGATAGAGTCTATCCAGGGGCTGTTTCAACAGTATGGACTATTCCTGTTTGTTCGTCCGGAATTGTATCTGGAATCTCTTACGTTGAGTCTCAACAAATTGATCCTTCACAGTGTCAATTTGGGCAAACCGGTCCCCAAAGGCAAATCATTCCTTTGAGTACTGGATTACCGTCGTATGGAGGGCCATATACCCTTTCATTGCCTTCTTCGGAAGGACAACCATGCGAGAGTTCACAACAAAATTTAGGTTATGCTGGAATTACAACTAGCGGTTGGGTGCCAATCCTACCTCATCAACCAAGAGTTGTATACTCAATGCAACAAATTTTACCTATGACAAATATCCCCACTACACTAGCTATTGTGGTAGTATCGCAAGTACAAGCATTGCCAGTTGTATGCCAACCTCAAGTTTCTTAGGTTATAATGCAACAACCTCTTGTACCTACGACACGACCGCAATCACCAACTAGTGGAATGACACAGGTTCAAACGGGAACCACCACCCCCCATCTTGGTGAAATAGTCAGTACTGGACAATAGCCCATGACTTCATAGCCATAGCTGGTGTAATACCAACAACCGCAATTCCAACAAGCTTACCAAGGATATGAGCAACAAGTCTTTGCAAGTAATGGGTAGCCGTATCGACCATATCATAATGGTTATGCCCATCAACCTTATCAAAGTTACCAACATCAAATGCATTATGCTGGTATGCAAAGACCAACTGCTCAAGCAATTCCATCTTATCCTGGGTATGCTCCGCCAAGCTTGAATCAACAGTTGCCTTTTGTGGCAACTTTAGAGTTACCAGATCTAAACCGACTAACGAACAATCCAATTGCATATGCCTCTTGGTGGCTGGCGATTCCGCATAAACTTCCATCTGATATTCCTAAATTTAATGGAAATCCGGGTGAAGACCCATCGAAACATGTGATGACCTTTCATCTGTGGTGTTCATCCAACACTCTCAATGATGATTCAATCAGGCTTCACCTCTTTCAGCGAACGTTGACTGGTCCTACAGCAAAGTGGTATATCGAATTGCCTAGAGCTTCGTTTGATAACTTTAGTACCCTAGCCACAACCTTTTTAACCCATTTTCAGTTACCCATAAGGTACGAAACAGGAACTGAGCTACTTACCAATTTCAAACAAACGACGGCCACTCACATATCCGATCATATTCATGAATGGCGACATCGTTGTAGAATGGTAAAAATGTATGTTCCTGATCAGCTATTGGCTGAATGGTTTATTAAGTCTTTGTTACCTACTATTACAGAATATGTGGCAAAGGGAGGAGTCTTCACTGAAGAGCAAGTTATTGCTCGTGCACAATATCTAGACTTGATTTATACTCAGTCTGGCACGCTCTACGATAAAATCATTAATGCTCCTAGACTGGAATTTTCCGTTCCTCCCCCTCCTAAATCAAACAAAGACTCTCATGCCGGCGATGGCATGATAGGTACGACAAGCAATAAAACCGTAAAGGCTATGTCAAAAAAGGCCCGCACGGTTTCGAGTCAAAACACAAATGAGGAACTTCTAGCCTCAGAAGTAAAAGCCGTATTGACAGACAAAGGCAAAGAACCCAAGCAACCGAGAGGCAAGAAGAAAAAGAAAGGGAAGAAGAAGAACCAGGAGGAGTCATCTCCTGAAAAATCTTCTGCAAACCCTTCTGGGGATAAGAAACCAAAAAGTCCATGCCTAAGATGTGACGAGGATCACTGGACCAGAGAGTGTCCATATAAAGCTGAACTTAGAAAATTCTTCAAAAGTTCAAAAACCTCAGCTATATTGACTGATCCATTTCCAAACCCAGGAACAAATCTGGTTGCTAGCGAAAATGCTTCCCCGTCCCAAGTGCTAATGTTGTCAGTTTCAAAGCAACTTAATGATGCTCTCATATCGACAAGGAATAAAGATTACGGGGATCCACAGACGTTGAACAACAAGGATAATGATCAACCTAGTAGTTCAACAACAACTTCGACTGAAGTTGTGCCACCCATCATTCCTGAATTAACGATAAAACCGCCAAAGGGAGTAGTAGACAAATCGACGTTTAATCCTCGTGCTAGAGCAGCACAACACTATAATATAGTGGAGGATTTAGTCCAATCACCCTCTACGATGTCGACACTTGAGGTACTGCAAAATTTCCCCTTCCAAAAGTAGGGTTTATTATCAGCAATAAGTGGGATTGACCCAACGGATTCCAATCTTGTGTCTTTTAATCACAAAGGATACGACCCTCAGTTACCAGCTCAACTAGTTTTCCTCATTCAAGTGAAAGCCCTCAACAAAACTGTTCATAGAACAATTATTGATGAGGGTGCATCTACATGTATTATGTCAATGAGTTGCTGGAAAAATTTAGGCTCACCACCCTTATCACGATCGTCAACGATGTTAAAAGCATTTGATGGGCAAACATACACTCCATATTGGATTTTAAGTAACTTGCAAGTCGAACTAGGGGGCAAAACAGTAGAAATTGATGTTGAAGTTATCGACAGAAACCTCGATTACAACATCCTACTGGGAAGGCCTTGGATATATGCTATGGCTGCCGTTGTGTCGACGTACTTCAGAAAGATTACATTTCCCTTCCAAGGAGGAATCACAATCGTCGACCAACAAACATTTCTCCCCAACAGTTCACAAGTTACAGGAAACATTCCGATGATCCACGGAAGCTCTCAGTCGCTTCAAAATATCGGAGTAGGCCTCCTAAAAGACCCTTCCTTAATGGGGACTTTTGCCCTTCTGCCTCCGAGTAAGCTGGCAGAAGTGGCCACAGTGGAAACCTGTCCCATGAGATCTTCTACATCAACAAAAATGAAGAAGAGCTCAGAACATTCTGATAGTGTGGATCATTGCAAGGCATTGCCTCCAAGCCCTACCATAGCTACATCATTTGATGATCAATTCAGTGATGTTGTAAATTATGTACTGGGGGCATTGGAACCAGATCTTTCCTTCATAACCCCTTATGAGTTGTGATCAAAGGTTTCCGTGAGGATAGTTCTTTTACTGTGTCAACCTCATTAAAAAATGAAACAACTCGCTTTCCAAATTGAGTCTTTCAAAGATCTTGAAGGTAAACCTTCATTCCAACCACTCAGTTGAATGAAATGAAGCTTGGGGGGCATGCACCTTGATTTGCGTTATTATGCTGGGGGCATGCAAACTTATCACGAGCAGTAAGGGTTCAAGCTTGTTAAAAAATAAACCTGCCACGAGTAGTTTTAACACGGAATTCAAGATCATTAAAAAATAAACATAAGAAATGAGCAAATGTTTCCCCCAGAGTTTAAACTCATTAAAAAATGAACCAATTTTCCGGTAAGTAACCATTGTGAATGCATTATCATCATCTTTTGAGCCTTGGTCGTGTTCTCATCATCACCTCCACTCTGTTTTTAGCTGAACATTCGCCTCCATTTGATTGTTTACCCTTTCGAGGAACGTCTACGAAGATTGATTCTATTAGCCATCCTTGTGACACTGCTGTGATTGGAAAATTCCAAACCTTACCTGGAATCAGCTGCTACCTGAAATCATCACTCGTTCCTCGAAAATGAGTCTCCTTTAAGCTCTTTTCAACTGACTCATAAAATATGAAAAGATT
>APFE030565154.1:0-24503 GCA_000404065.3 Pinus taeda | reverse complement strand
GATAGTAGTATGCTGCTTTGGATTCCATAGGTGCTCTTTGAAGCTGGGTAGACGAAGAAGAAGCGGCAAAGATCTATCAGGAAGGAGAGGAATCAAGTAAGGAACCAAGCGCAAGACTAAGGTTGGTGTCCTTTCTTCCACTCTTGTCTATTTTCATAAAGGAAAACGAAAGTAGTCTTTTACTTGTTTGTTTCTAAGATAGCTACCAGTCTTAGTGGGAATAGCAGCTCCGAGTGGACACTATTCCTGGTAACAGTATAAATAAAATACTTCTTTGAAGGAACAACCTCTTCTACTGTCAATAAGTTGGGATCCCTCCTCCTCCTCTGAAATGAATAAGTGTTATACATAGTTATGAAAAAATGAAAAAAAATGAAAGTGAAAAATGAAAAAATAAAAAATGAATAAGGCGAACGAAGAGAAAGGATTCCTATGCAGAGAGGTGATGCAAGTAACTCCACCGGGGTACTGACCAGGCTCATTGGCAGCAGAGCGATGTTTGTGTTCATGCGTGATGCCATTGGGATACTATCCAGGCTTGCTCGCATGACTATACAACTTGTGCACCAATATACCCCTCAACCCCAATCGAAACAACTGTGTTGACTTGGCTTGGAATGTGTGTCAATCAACCAAAATCTTGGTAGATGCTACATCTTACAATCAAGCAAGTGTGGAAACCAAGACGAACTGAGAACTGAACAATACTTCCAAAGGTGTTAGACTTTCTTTTCACGAACAAGGTCCATTCAGAGAGCTGGAGTTCTACCAGTGTATCACCAAGTGTTGTAGTGGCTACAACCACCCTCCAAAATTTTTCCTCAGCTTTGTTTTGGAGCCTCCCTATGAACCTTTCATAGCAGCATGTCTTGCCTTGTTAAGTACACAAGCTTCAGCGATTTTCTTGCAGAATGATAGCCTGTCCATAAAAAAATGTTGCATCCCCCTCACAGGTTGTTTCACCGGACTTGGTCCAGCTGCAGGCTAAGAAGATCCCTCAAGAAATTGTGAAATTCTGGAGGGGAATCAACCTTCCCTCCAGAAATTGTGCAATTTTGTCTGGAAGCGTGCTGGGCTCCAGAATTACGGAAATCTTCCTATGACTATTAACTGGAAAAATTGCGCAATTCCTCCCAGCAGGATTGCTCAACCCAGAAATTGCACAATTCCTCCCAGCATGACTACTCAACCCAGAAATTGCGCAATTCTAGGCAGTAGTCAGTTGCTCTACCCAGAAATTGCGCAATCCCTCTAGGGAGCCAGCCCAACTGCCTCCCAGCAATGTGCATTTTTTCCTGCTAGCTGAACAGACTATTGCATGTGCAGTTGAGTTGACCGGTTCCCTCCAGGACTGAGCAAAAATTATTTACATGCATGGACTGCTTCTCCCAAGGCAACATGAAAAAACATCCCTTGATTTGTGGCATGCACGTCACATCTTCGATTTTATCAAAACTCATGAATTGGACGCTGAAGAGCTCATTCCTCACATTGACCTTGTAGCTCTGACATCCTGCATTGCATGTAGGAGTCGTTGGCACATTCAGCACGGTTGTTTTGGGGTAAGCCCACCTTTCATGTCTTGTGTTGCATTGCTATTGATTTTTGTGTTTTGCTTTGTGTGATAGTTGTTTGCTTGATTTCAATGAGCGCTTGTTGTCGCTTTGATGCATGTTATCTTGTAGAAGCATCGTTTCAGTTTTTGTTTGCATCTCATTGCTATCGCATGCATGACACGATTTTGCACGAACGGTCGTCATTGGAGCAACTTGCTTCACATACATGCATGCTTTCTTGTTTTCTAAATCCTATGCTTGTTGTTTGCATGAATGATCATTCACTCTCGTTTGCACTCATCTCATCATGTATTCACACTTCTCATGTTTGAGTCACCCATCGGCCAGACTAGGCTGCCTTGGCCCGGACCATGCCTTGCCCAGCTAGCACTCCACATTTCCGGAGGCGAAGGCTCTTCCTTCCCTACAGAAATTGCACAAGTCTAGCCAGGCATTGACCTCCAAGCATGCATTGTGCAATTCTTGGTTGCAATGTCCTGTTGACCCTAGAAACTACGCAATACAGTTTGCTAGTTGCATGTCACTGCTGACTGAAATTGCGCATTGCATAGTTTCAATCCTCCGTAGGCCAGGCTGGACTATGCGTTACGCAATTCAAACAGTCAGTCAACCTCTTGACAGCTCGGACTGTGCCTTGCACAGTTTTGGCAGTCAATCTCCTGACCTCCCAGCAGAAATCGCGCAACCTTCATGATCAGTCACACAAGTATGTTGCAAGTCATTTCTCAAGCTTGTTGTGGTTTTCGATTCACAGATTGTGTTATAGATTTGATCCATAAATATATGATAATGGAAATAAACTCAAGAATAAGAAAATCTGAATATAGATAGAATGCTTCTCTTTATTAATCAAACCCTTAAGGTAGGGCAATACCATACATTCACTCCTTAAGGAAGGAGAGCACTCCACAAGCCATATGTCTGTTCATACAATAATCCTTGACATTATTCCTTGACCTCCCTCTATGTGGAGTCTGTAGTCTCTATATAGGCCTCATACATACAATGCCATGGGTCATTACCATGGTTTCCTCATACCATCAAACTAATACCATGGGCCCATTACATTATTACTAACTACTTGTGGTCCCTTACATGATATGGGTTAACTACCTTATTTATTTATTACTATGGCCCATCCATTATTACATTATTACCTTGGGTACCTCCCTTGGTACCCCATATTATCCCCCCTAGGTATATAACATTCCACCCCCCTTAACATGTTTCGTCCCCGAAACATGGGAAGAACACAAATAATAAGATCTACTCAAAAGAGTAGTCCAATGGTACCATGCACGTGCATCTAGCCATCCAAGAGAAAGGTGAACCCTCGATCTCACTGGTGCCTCACTTGCTTGAGATGGAAGTTGATCGTGGCAGCTCTTCTGTGTTGATTTGTAGTAGTTGGATCTTCGCTCCTCTTTATCTGTCCTATGGGGGTTGTTGTCCTTGTGGCTAATTGGTTGCCATCTTGATGGTTGTTGTGTTGCGGGGTGATATGGGTGATGATATGTTGAAGTTTTAACCCACGGTATCTTTTTCTTTAATTCACCCCTTACTGGAGCCTGATTGTTATCTGGTGCATGTTGTGGTGCCTGTTGTGGTGTCTTATCTTCTAATATTACTTCAACCATTGAACCCTCATCAAATGTGTCAGCACCTGTTACCTTTTCGGCTTCAGCCTCTATTTGTATTTGATTGTCAACCATCAACTGCTCATCATCTGATATGTCAGTCCCTAGAACATCTTCTGTGTCAACCTCCATGGACTCTACCTGTTTATTGATGGAAATATCCTGTAATGTAATTTTCTTCTTTTTATACTAGAGCTTCAGGAATTTCTTTTGCACATTAATATTGATAGTACCCACAGATTCCATCCAAGGATATCCCAAAACAACATCCATATTATCCATCTCTGAAGTATAAAAATCACCACGCAACACATATTTATCCATAGAAATTTTCAAATCCTTATACACTAGAACATCCTCATTATCCACTTGTGTGTTTTCAATGTGTTTTGCTGAAATTTGCAATTTTTTTTCCAAATTAACATTGATGAAATTATGCTTGCAAATAGGATTTATAGAAACAATGATCTTCTCTTTCTAAATCAATCCATGAACTTGCAATAAGGAGATACCAGCAGAAAATAACCCTTTAGGTTCATTGGTTTCCTTCTTTCCTGTAAAAATAAAATATTATCTAGGTTGTGTGTCTGTCTGTGTGAGCTTATCTACAAGATTAGCTTTACAGTCAAAGTGGTCCATAAGAGCTTTTGTGAATGTGTCCTAAGTCAAGGGCCTTTGATAGCAACATTGATGCCATTGCCACCATTGTCGTCTTTTATTGTCCAAGTACATTTTTCCCGCACTCAACTGAGTCTCATCATCCATGATGTAATTCAATCTAAAAAATTTCTCCATTTGTGCTAGCAATTTGGCTGGATGAGAGCCATCAAATTTATACAAGTCCCTCAAATTCTGATCTAGGCCCACCATCACAAAAAAATTGGCGAAAATTTGAAATGGTCACAATTCCATCAATATTGCTCAGAATCCCTATTATGACCTATTTTTTGAAATGGAACAACCATTCTGCATTTTCCCATGTAATAGAAATCTTGATCCGGGCACTAGAATTTCAGATTTGCGCTACAACTCTCCCGTCGTCACCAAAATTTCTGCAAAAAAGAGCGGATTTTAAATCAGCGATATCTCCCTCATCCGGACTCCGATTCAACTAATTGTTTTTTTGAAATTGGGTATTGTTTCACAAAGAATCCAGATCTACAATTAGATTTTGCATATATTTCACTAGGACGTCTAGATCTGCGCCGCAAACTCTCTGCCCTAAAAAATTGTCTGCAACCCCACTGATTTTTAGATTAGCGATATCTCCTTCATCCAGACTCCGATTCAACCTATTTTTTTTTTGAAATCAGGTATTTTTTCACATAGAATCCAGCTCTGCAGTTAGATTTTATAGATATTGCACCAAAACATACATATATGATCTGAAAACTCACCGCCCCTGAAATCCTGCAAAAATAAAAAAAATTCTCCATTTTTTTGCCCAAGAAAGTGCTCTGATACCACTTGTTATAGATCTAATCCAAAAATATATGATAATGGAAATAAACTCAAGAATAAGAAAATCTGAATATAGATAGAATGCTTCTCTTTATTAATCAAACCCTTAAGGTAGGGCAACACCATACATTCACTCCTTAAGGAAGAAGAGCACTCCACAGGCCATATGCCTGTTCATACAATAATCCTTGATATTATTCCTTGACCTCTCTCCATGTGGAGTCTCTAGCCTCTATATAGGCCTCATACATACAATACCATGGGTCATTACCATGGTTCCCTCATACCATCAAACTAATACCATGGGCCCATTACATTATTACTAACTACTTGTGGTCCCTTACATGATATGGGTTAACCACCTTATTTATTACTATGGCCCATCCATTATTACATTATTATCTTGGGTACCTCCCTTGGTACCCCATATTATCCCCCCTAGATATATAACAGATTGCTTTCCATGAGTGTTTCCATGTCTCCGGGTATCGTAGGTGTTCATCTGCCTCTCAGCAACACAGGTACAATGGTTTCCAGGAGAGAAGAGTTGAAGAAACCATTCAGAGCACACTTGCGAATGCAGTCAATCAAGTGTCTTTGAGCTTGCCTACCCATGAAGACATTGAGTTATTCGTAGAAAATGACATCAAGATATGACGACAGTAGCATCACAACAAGCAGCACCATCAACAACAGCTGAAGGCAGCATACCAGATGCAACGAACGCAAGAGGAAGGTTGTTGACAACACAGAGGTAAAACAAAGTTGCAAGCTCAAGAAAATCCACTTGTGATGAAAGCAACTTTGGAGACTCAGGCTATGAGGTGACGTCACGACATGAAGATCACGTGAAGGCAGAGAATAGAATAGAGAAGGAGTTGCATGTGCTGAAGCAACAATTCAAGGAAGAAAAGGAGCTACATAGACAAGAGAATGAGTTGCAGCAGGAACATGTACAATAAGGGGCACAACATGCAGTCACGGATTAAATTACGCCTGTACAAGTTATAGATCCATCTCAGCAGCTGGCATGGAGCAGACAAGGTGAGCAGTGTTGTTGATCATATGCAAGGGAATGCAGCAACATGCATGTCATTATGTACACGCATGCGATCCCACCTGTTCGACACACTCACCAAGGAGAAGACAAGAAGCAAGTACGACTAGAGCTGAACTTGTACCTCGACATGTTAATGTGCAAGGCCCGGTCCGGTTGCACCTAGGATGACAATGTGCATGATATCAAACGCGTTGGATGAAGGAGACATATCAATGTACCCGTATGCAACAGAGGCAAGAGTTTACTTCAGCAAGATGTCACCATTGAGCACACGGACACCATCACTGACCACCAAGCTTGGCATTATTTTGCTCACATCGATCATCACAAGGATGTCAAAGAGTTGGTATCACCACAAAATTCTAAGTGTTAGTGATGCCTTGCACGACTTGCTGAAGCCGTTTTGTTTCACACGGGTACATGTGCATTGTAATGTAACGTCTTGACAAGTGTAAGTTCAAGTGTTGATAGTTGGATGTAACAATCATTGAGTAGATGAAGAGTCATGAGGGTAGATGAACTGTCACAAAGGGGAATGTCAAGGGCCACCCCACCCTTTGACCTCATTGTAAGGCTTTTGGTTAGCCAAGCTTTGATAGGAGTATCTGAGAGAGAGATTGGACAGTATTGTAATGCACCTTGGCTTCTCCACTGCACAGAGCTAGTATATCTCTTTGGAGGAGCAGCCGGTTGTGGTTGTGACGTTCTACTGTTGGAACTAGTGGGTGTACATGGATGTATTGTATGACTGGAACTTACACTTCTTAATATAACAAAGCCAACATGTTTTCATTCATATGTTGTTATTGTAGGTGGACTATTCTGGTTGTTGTAGTAATGTATGTTATTTAACTTACGCATTTGTGTATGAAATATTTTATATGCAATTGTATGAATCTTGTTGCAGATGTGTTGTTGGTTTGAACATCACTTTGGATTTCTTGCTATCTTGATTTCCAGCTGGCGATGCATATTTTCTCATGTGTTCCCTTCTAAGCCGAGTACTATTACAGGTTTCCAAGGGGTGCACTCACCTCACTCCACATGTGTTAGAACCTCTCATGCACCTTCCTTGGCTCATCACAGCTACCACACCCTCGCTACCAACAGGGAAATCTTACTTGCCTCTATGCAAAATCGCAGTCAAGGCATTACCGTATGACTCACTACTGGGACTCCTACTCCAAATGGTCTAAGGTCTAATTGGGACTTCTTCAAGGGAGATCCCTGACATGTTGGCGGGTCCAACACCATCAACAGAAGTACAAGAGACTGAGGGATCAATGATTTAAATATTAGTTTACCTTGGGCCTTCCTTCTAGTGCCATTTTTTGATGGGTAGAAATGACCACTCGTCAATAGGAGGAAACAACCTGGACCAAGGTTCTTTAATAACCCAAACCGTTTGGGATAGCAGCTACTGATGGGTTTTACAACACCATTAGTCAGATTTTCCTTCCTCTTACGAGAAAGAAATTGTTAAGTGCAAATGGGTTATACGACCTTAATGCAATGTAGATATAAATGATTCACAAATTGATCTTAATGAAATGAAATCTAAGAGATGGTGTCAATGACTAAATTGAATAAAACTAAAGAAATTGTAAACAATCTATTAAATTCAAGTTAATCTAATTTAATATCAGGAATGAACTAATAACGTAATCCAATGCTTAAAAAGAATTATGATATTGTTAAAAATATTAATAACATTCAAATTATAATGATATATAAGCACATCAACATTTCAAGAAAATAAGACAAGGCATTCTCTTAATTCTCCTAAATATCACTTAAACAGTAGATCTAAATTTGCAATCGCTCAACAAAATCAGATTAACATTTAGGCTACAGACATGTGCCAAATATTAATTTGATTAAATTTTCAAATTGCATAATTATAGAGACATCATACTCATATGCTTGAACGTGTGTAAAATGATTACAATAGGAACAAAATGACAATTGCAGTTGCAAGGAAAGCCTCCCTTTCTTCTCCTTTGAAAAGCACATTTTACAAAAAAATAAGAAAAGAGGAAAGATCACAATCATTCCCTCTATTTTCAGAGACCTATCCCTATTACAACAACACAATAAGTTTCCTGTCATACTACAATATGGTCGGCCTCCCTTTCTTCAATTATAATAATTATGTTCCATAATAAACAAAGTTATTCTCTCCAAAATAATTACATCATCCCAAAGAGAGAAATGAGTGAAAACTCCATGAAATTAGGTACCATCGATTTCCTTACGTTGCATAATATCTCCTTGAATGAAGAAAAATATTATCATAACGCCTTGAATTTTTTTTTGGTAATAACCTTCAAACTAATATATTATTTTTCTCTGAGATCTTTTTTTTCTCTAAACCCTTATTATTATGACACCTCTACACGCAAAATCAAAATAATTTATCAGCTTGAATATATTAAGAGTGATTTTAGAAACTATGATTCTCTATTTTCTCTAAATTAAAAGATTCCATTACTGGTTTAAAAACAAACAAACAATAAAATTAAATCCAAGTTATATCCATGCTTATCCAAAATTCCTCTCAACATTCAAATATACAAATATATATCGAATGCAAACTAATGGATCATTGGTCGTTTTATTTAGAACTTGTCACATTTTGCAAATCACATATCAGGTTAGATCAAATAATAACGGAGTTGTCTATAATGCGACTTTTTGGAGATTCCGGTGACGGAATCTGGCGGAAGAAATGAGGTTGAATCTTGATTTTTAGCAGTTAAAATGGTTTTTTAATTGCATATTTGGATTCAGCGCCCTGAAAAACCCCTGGGAGCCATTGATTGTGCAGAAACTAGCTATCAAACTTGGGATTCCAATGAATTGCTGCCGGATTTTGACCGGAAAAATCTGCCAGAAAAGCTTTCAAAAAGTCGCGTTATAGACTACTGCAATAATAACTACCAAGCAATAGAAATAAATATGACAATCGTATTTGGCTAAAGATACCAATATCTTGAACAAACAAAAATATAAACAAATTTGATCTTGGTAATTTTCTTCACATCTGAACAAATCCTTTGCTTTCTCTTCAATAGCCTTGATATCGTTGCCTAGATTACCAAGTTTTTATTTTCCTTTTCTATACATTTGTTATATAAATTGATTCCATACAATCCTCCAAAAGTCTGCATATTGATTCCTGAGTTGATCGCTTCCACCCTCGTTCCCAGAATAACAAACAAGAACAAAATAAAAATTATAATAGAATCCTTGAAAAAATAGTTTTAATAGTTATAGGTGTATCAAGAGCATCCTCTTGTGATTACAGATCTTCAAGAGATTTCGTTTTTATGTAAATCTTGTTAGGTGTGTCTTATATTCTTTCCATGACTAGTTGCATGCGTGGGGGCACAATAGACCTCTCTGTTCATTGCATCCGAGGCAACCCCCCCTGTCGGGGGGTTTTAGGGGGGTGGTAGCCCCCTTGTACGAGGTCTGGGGTAGTGCTCCAGGAAAAGTTTTTTGGACCCTATATTAGGTGGCCAGACCTACCTATGGTTTTGTGCATGGGTTTTGCTCATGGTTTTAGGCATGATGGTTTTCTGCCCATGGTATTTTGTAGATCCGGTCAAGGGAACTATGGTTATGTTCTAATCCAGGGTTAATGGATTGGGGTTTATCAATGCCTCAGCATGTATATATATGTATTGTAACATTGAAGGGAACATAATGAAAAATCAATCTGGTAGTCTCGATTTTGGTATCCACGGGAAAATATCCATGTATATATGTTTTATGTTCTCGCCATTATTTTCTGTTTTTAGAATTCGTATGCAAGTAATTTCTATATAGGGTTAAAACCTACAAATCTAAATGACAGATCGACCCTAACGATTAACTTCGTTGGTGAGTTAAAGATGAAGAGGTGGCATATTCTAGAGGAAATGTGGAGCCTAATATGGCACATGGCATGGCTCAATAGAGTTGAAGTTTGTGGAGAAAAGTGCAGTGGAAAGATGCATGATGACACTGACATGAAAGGATAGTTGGATAAGGTCTATCCCTTACTAGTTTTTTTACCGCACAATGTTAAACATGTGGACCTAAATAGTAGTTAGATCAATGGCATGTGTTCATTCATTGAAACTATCTTCGTTAACATCAATGAAGGCATGTAATCCCTATAAATAATTTTTTATCTTTAGTTTTGTAAGACTTACAACATCTTGTATTATAATATCGGTTAAATGATGGTGTGGAAAACCACGTGAATTTGGACACTTATATACTTGAAGAAGGAAAATGGAGAATGCCAAAGATCTCTACAAGGATTTCTATCAGATGGAAAAACATGGTAGATATATTGTTTACAGATTATGAGAAGGAGTATTTATAGAAGTAAAAGAAGAAGAAAGAGAGAGTAGAGGATGATTCTTTAGTATATGAAGAAGAACCTTCATCTTCATCTTCTAGTGAATATTATTCTTATTCATCTTCTTCTCATCATTCAAATCATCATCGCCAGAGAATTCAAGGAGATAATGTTGAATTTAGGAGACTACTACAAGAACCAAAAGAGGAGAAGCAGATATTACAACCTTAGTTATAAGATGAAAATCCATCCTCACCCACTCTAGAATCGACAACTGAGGTAAATTGTGTCAGTTATTCTTCAATTTTAAGTTCTCATTATGATGATGATTTTGGTGAATTTGAAAGACACTCCAAAGAAATAGAAGCAAGGGAGTTTTAATCAATGTAGGTTGAGGCTATATCACGTGATTATAGAGATCGTGATTGTATGTCATCTCCAAAGGGAGGTGAGAATTTCAAAGGAAGAGTTAAGGCAATCTCTCCTCACCAAATCCGCACCAAAGAGATTCATTTGAGGAATGATATGTCACCTAAAAAGGAGACACAAAAGAAGGTCAGGAAAGCCTGGAGGAATAAAAAACATTGCATCCATTTCAATAATGGTGGACATCAAAGAACCACATGTTGGAAGTTCCATCTAGAGCTTACACCCAAAGAAGGAGAGGGAGCATATGAAATCACCTGTGAAGTAACCAACCAATGAAGCAGTTTAACAAGGAAGTTAACTACAAGAAGAAATCCCATTAGTCTAGTTAGGTGAGAGATGGGTAGCCTTTTTAAGTAGTTGAGAATGGCCACCATTGTAAATCACATGTTACGAAAATTTTTGTAAAAGTGGTGAGGTGTATAACATCACTTGTCTATGAAACATAGTGATATTTTGGCCTTTTAGTTGGATAACATGGGTATGGTTTCTGTTATAAAACTTGACCATGAGTGTGTTATAAACTCTTGGAAAGTATGGTCTTGTTTTGAATTTTTCAAGTTGGGCATGTATTGAAAACTACCGATTTTCATATGGATACAGGTGTCGGTTTCATCACTTCTAGCTCTGATGTACAAAGGTGAAGGAGAAGAAAGTGTGGTCTGTTAGATACATTTGTTATGCAAATCAAGATTGCAGTGTTGTTTATAATTTTGGAGGACCAAAAGTCCTTTAGTGGGGAGGAATGATCTAGGTGGATCCACAATGACCCAAAAATAAAATTCCTTGGATCATAAAAAAAAGGGGGCTAGATCAAAGAGCTCATCGTCCCGATTCCAATGGCATGGACGGTTACTCAATCCGACCTTGTATGCGAGAGTTATGCCTAGTCAAAGTTATGGTCAAAATGGGTAAAATTAACAGATTTATCAAGGCACCAGTGAAATTTGGAGTTTCGATAACTTTGGTAGTCCGACCAAATTCAACGGGTTGGGGTTAAATTTAGTGGACCACCAAATAAATGTAGCATCAGCTTTATTGTTAGTAGAACCTCCAAATATAGTGATAGCTACCAAATTTAGAGGAATTTGGTGGACTAATAGAATGGGGCTAAATGGCCCAATCAAATGATGCCATGTGGCACCCATTGGGTGGCCTAAAAGGCTTGGCCACAACCAACCCAACTGGCAGCTTATGGAGGATTTCAAGTCAACTTTTGGCATTTTTTTAGTTAACCATAGATGCTAGTGGTTCAAAATATATATATATATATATATTATATATATATATATATATTATATATATATATATTATATATATGGTAATGGTTCCAAAACACACACACACACACATATATGTTATAACGATTCTAACTATTTTTATTTAAGAAAAGAAACACAGTTGGTGGGTGGCCATATTCGGTTGCACCCCAATGGACTACCAACCATCACAAAGAAATCAATCGGGAGTTCTGGTTCCATTTTTTAACAACAATATATATAACCATTAGCAAATGGCACACAATTACAACGTTTTTGACAATCAAACATTGAACGAGCGGTGGAAATATATAGCCGACCACAAACCAAAAAATATGGCAAATATGTTACCAATAATAGACTTGTTATGTTATTTACGAGTGGTTGTGGCTTTACAGTGATAGACCATAATAAACTCTTGTTTTATATAAAAGATGGGGGTCCTTGAGGTTGCAACCCCTAACCCCCCAATCAACCAAAGGAATACGCACCACGCCATAACTGGTCCGCATAAGTGGGCAAGCTTTATTTGTAGTACCAAAGAAAATGCTTTTAAATTTGTGTTCATTTCAGTCGGGCCAGACAGAGGCATGAGGGTCACGAAGCGGAACAAGTGGGCTGATGGGATGACCGTGGAACAATGAATGGTATCTTGCATGACAGAACCAGGTTGAGGTTGAACCAGGAGTAAGTGCACTTTTTGAGATAGATGCCAGTGAATTTTTTAGGAATATTCCTAGAATATTCTTTTAGATGTTGTGAGGAATCTAAAAGATTCCTTTGGAGGGGCCAAAATTGACAGTGTCAAAATGGGGTTGACTTTATATTCATTTTAACCAAAATTTCACAAGGATCGCAATGGTGCAATCATTTTTTTCGTCTAAGCAATGGATTTCAATGGTCATGGAAAAACCCAACTTCTTCATTAATTGTTGGGCACCAAGTTCAAGACAACAATGCACCTCTTAGAAGTAGGTCATGTTTACAATAAAAAGTCTCAGAAGGACGAGATGGACCTGTTGGTGTTGTGATTGATGTATTTTAGGCAGTCAAATTTCAAGTCTCTCCTAGGATTGGAGGTATAATGATGTATTTTTCCATGTACTCATTTTCATTATTGATGAGATGAATGAAGTGATCTCCCCACTATTGAAGCGGGGCCCAAAAATGTATTCCACAGTGGACGAACTATGTTATCAAACATTGTATGTATTGTCTTCATGGTCTCCTTTATGTTGCTTCTTCTTTAGTATTCACACATATAGTTTTTGCATGCTCTTTCATGCAATACTGCTAACATCAACTGAAGAAAATATCTTGGGTAATGTCGGTAAATCAAAGATTCTAGATCAGCTAATTTTAAATTTTACATTTGTTGACCCCACATTAAAACATTAATGATATGCTCCTATGCTTAAAATTCACACATTTAATCTTAAAATGGTTGGTGGGACACATTCCAAATATATACATATGGTTTGAGAGCAACCTGTGTGGTATTTCTATTATTACACATTTATGTATGTACAATAAAAGAATAAAATCTACAATGCATTTTAACACCCACCAAAAGAATTATATAATATAACTCTCTATCTCTCTCTCTCCACACACACACACACACACACACACACACACATGATGGTGGGTTATAAATTACATAAAAATATCTATACGTTTTGAATTATGATTACAATATAATATAATATTTATATATATTATAAAAGTTAATATATTAATATATATACAAGTTTTAATATATAATTAATATGTTTTACATTAAGTTTCTTTATAATTTCAAAATTAATCATTATAATGACTAATTAATTTAGGCATTTTTACAAATATGTACATAAATTCACACAGAAGTAAACCAAATTTCCATGGTGAAGAATGCAGTTGAAATTCAATACAATCATGACTTTGAAACCACACATCGAGATCAACATATTATGAATCATGTGGAGATCTTGGAGAAGAAAAGGCAAACACGAGTATGAAAATTGATGAAGAAAACCACTCAAGATAAAAAAAAGTCAAGGCGAAAACTCCAAGGATCGAGGCGAAAGATATGTTAAATCATGGTCAAACCTTAAAGGGAAAAAATATTAAAAACTAAATAATGAGGATAGGGGAAACCATCGACAAAATAAATGCAATTTTAAGGGAGAATTTTCCAAAAGAATAATGGGGTCCCTTTCATTTATGTTAAAATGTAGGGGAGTTGTTGGCAGGCCAATAGATTAATATATGTGACCTTCTATTCCATCCTTGCAAATCTCTCCTCTATTGGATCTTGAGGGTTGTTATAAATATATTCAACAACCATGGCTAGGGTTTTATGAATTTATACCCAAGTCAATATAGATCCCCTACATGTTCCCAAAATATACCCTACGAACCCTATCTTTGGTGCCAATATGATTCGTAAACTGTTTTGGACATTCCACTAGACTGTTGGTCACAACATATCTGATAACAATGTATTTCTCTACTCTCTCTCTCTCTCTCTCTCTCTCTCTCTCTGAATGGAAATGGTGCAAATACAATGGATTGAAACTTGTGGCCTGTGGGTTGCTACAAAACAAAAACCCTCTTTATTTTCTCCTCTCTCAATCCACTCTCAATTACTTTGCTCTACTATGGAATAAAACATGCTAGAATAGATCGAAAACACTTTTTGTCCTAGTGGCCTAGTTATAACATTGCTTGATATCCAACTATTATTATATTTGATCCATTCAACCCTTAATATGAATTATAGCTCATACTTTCTAGATTATTATTCATAGGGCCCACATGGCTAGCCTCTTTTCCAGAAATAATGGGGGTTGATGTGGCATCCTCTCAACTTATGGTGGTTAATCATGATAGATCAACTTCTGAGAGGCATAACATTTGCATCGGAACTCCAATTAACATGATTCCTACATTATTGGAATGGAATTTGCGTGTAGAATAGAACCAACGGGTGTGATACTTAGTTATTAAATTTCCACCCCAAAAAAATACCATTTAAGTCCTCAAACGACCATTGAACGTTTTGTGACCCCAATTCTCCAAACTAGGACCCACCATTAAATTTGCTCTTGTAAGATAATTTATTTGATTTCTCTACTTCTAAAACCATAAATATAGATGAAAAAAACATGTTGATCCAATCTAAACCAATTATATATAACTGCAATATATTCCATACGAAATTTTAATAATCCTAGAACTATAGGAAACTATTAATTGATCCTATGCAATAGAAATAAAATGATTGTAATGAATCTTTATCAAATTATAACAATGAAATATATATAAAAACCTAATGAGGTTATAAAATATAAATTTAAAATTAATATATTATAAAGCTACAAAACATAAGTGGCTTAATAAATTAATAATAAACTAAAATAATTTAGGAATCTTAATCAAATGTTTCATAAAAATTAATGGAAACATAAGTGATTATCCTACTATGATAAATTAGTGAGTAAATTGATTTATGATTATGAAATCATGAATGTTCTGTTATAGAATATTTAATGAACTTCTACAAAATTTGTAATGGATGAAATATCTATGAAAACAAGATTGACTTCAATAAACACAACCACTTTTCTCTATTGGTGTGATTTGTATAAACTATGGTAAACCTAATTAACACTACAAACATTCACATATTAAATTATCAACCTTACAATTTTGATTCAAATCCCCATGAATTTGTATACTATCCCATCATGTGTTAGAGTTTCTTCTTTAAGCCTCCTACCCATGGCAAAGGTGAATGCCTTCTCTTTTATACATAAAACATTTTAGTACTCACTCATCAAAGAAGAATCACTAAAATCATGCAAGATACCACTTTTTAAAAATAAAATACTAGAATGAGTAATGAAATGTTGGTATTAACCCACAAATGTAAACAATTTTATTCTAGGAATTACACCTTTAGAAAATTCTAATTGCAATCAATACCCAAGGTAGAATATGTTGTGAACAATGGTATAAATCTTTTATTGGCTAATCGTGTTGATCACATGGGTATAAGCTACTCAAATGAATTTGGAAAACAAATGTATATATAAAAATATATTTGCCCTTGTGGCCCATTAAGGATTTTCCCTTCTACAATTAAAACCGTAGATTGCACCATTTAATAATTTCCCTAAGTGTTTGTCACATTGAAATTGTGTCATTTCTGTTAGTTCTTCAAGTGGGTGATCAACTAGTGAGGATTGTGATCTATTTTTTGGCATCACCAATTAATTTCATTGCTCAATTTGTGATCTATAGAAAAATGGAATTGAGAACATCTACATTAACCATGTGTGTCAATTTCCTTAACTATTTCTTCACTAATTGCAGAGTATCATGTGATCTTGAATGCAATAGGGTATTTTCAGTTTGTTTATGCTAGATGTGGATAGAGTTCAACATATTCCTAAACACATCCACATGTGTATTAAATATATTACTATAGATATGGATGATAATTGCATCATTGATACAAAAAATTCTAATGATCCTTGATGATACTATAAAACCTTCATATCTTGAAACAACACAAAATTAGATCCAAAATAAGAAAAACCTAACTAAAACATGGTACTTCTAAGTTATCGAAAATCAAGAATATTCATACATAAACATTCCATAATTACCTCGATGGAATATGACCTAATCATCGTTGTTTGGTATGGGAAAGAGTAGGAATATTGAGGTAAGAGGAAAGCTAGGAAGGTGGATAAGGGTGATAAATAGGAGTCCAAAAGATACCAAAATTTATGTCCATCATCTCCCCCATGTTGAAGGTGTTTCACATCCCTTATGAAATTTATTGAGCTAACTCGAAGAGCCCCACACGTAAATTACTCCAATTAAATGATGTGTGATTAAATGTTTTAGTCACATAGTATCCCAATCTCTACTCAATAAGTAGCCAGTGGGACTTGGATAGAAAATGTTCATGATCACTAATTACAATGGCTAGAAATGGGTATTCATCTCGCAAAATTAGACTAGAATATTTTTTTCCCCATAGTGAAAGTTCCATTCTTGTTTCCATTGGAATCAATTAAAAATGAATAATGAAAAATCATGCAAATAAAATTCCCAAACACAAGGGTTGGGATTCCACTTGCATTTTTACTCTAAGTAAAATTTGAATAGTTATAATTCAAACAATAAGTTTTGCTTGTTGACAGGTTTCTATATGAATAATACCCAAATCATACATTTCTTTCTTACCTTTCCATTGTTGAAGTTCAATAGTTAAGGACAACATATATGTCTTCTAATGATGTCATCTACAACAAATATTTATCATTTGTTGGATATAATATCCTTCTAAGTGAGATAGGAAAGTCTCATGGAAAAGTGACTTTCAAATTTACAACAATTATGATCATGATTTGGACCAATGAGATGTGAATATTTGGCACATATGCATCTGATTCACATCAAAACACAAATTTGATATAGTATACGATAGATAAAAGTGTATCAAACTTAATAAATTAGGTAGACATAATGTAATAATTTGGTCAAGCTAATGGGAATAGGAAGTTTCAAAATATCATAGCTTCACATAAAATATGTGGCAAAGTGTGATATTGCAAACTAGAAGGGAATATTAATAAGATAGAGTAGACAACATAGATAATGATTGGACTAAATTTTCAACATGCTACTAAGATAATTGAAAAAACATAAAAGAAGTCATTACATTACCTAATAATTTACTTGTGTTTAACTTGCTAAGTTGGTGTTGATGTAGGATCTATAACATGCCAATGAGATCCATAGAAAATAAAAAAATGAGACATGAGTAGGATCCATAATAGGCATGCAACAAAAAAACTTATGATGGATTCATAGAATCAAAACTCTTAGAGGTTTTTCATATTCATAATGTTTATGATCAAGGAAAGTGTATTAGAGACTAATTTTCATGCTTCCCATGCTTTGATGATATCCATTGAGCTTCAACTTTGAAAGATTTATGAAGAATATTTGAGCATGTCACCCTTTCATTTATTACTCATTTTCACCTGTTTACCACTTCTTTTCCACATATTTCCTATTTCCACTCCATAAAGAGCTCAATGAGAAGGTGACTACTAATTTGATCATTTCCCATGTTTTGATCACTAATTGAAGTGGATTTTGCACGTTTCTAGTTACTTTGAAAGACTAGCAATATTTCGTGATAGCCTCCAAGGAAATACTGGAGCAATAAAATATAGAAATATGATAGCAACTTCACTCAAAAATCCGATAGCACCCTTGGCATGTAATTCAGATAACTCCCTTTACCCAAAATTTCATTAGCACCTTCACACAGAAATATGATAGCGCTTTCATATAGAAATATGGTAGCACTTTTCTACAGAGTCTTGGGAGCAACAGATGACATCGAATTTCAATAGTGATTTTTTTTGTGTTAGAGAAATAAAGCATCTAGTCTTGTGGATAATGGCACTGATATGCTTCCAATTTAATCAAATAGATCAAACCTTCTTCTATCTGAGTGGAGAGCTCCAGTCAAGTTTTCGCTATCTCACTCCAAGAAAATAGGAACTAATCAAAATCATTAGGAAATCCACCACAACTCACATACTCCATGTCAGATTCTCTCATCTTCCATTAAACTAATTTCCCTCTTTGTCATGCATTCAACATGATGTAACCAAACTTCCTCTAAGTTAAACATTTAGATCCATGTTTTTATGGGAAAGTATGCATAGGAATGAATACCTTTTATTTTTCGTCTTTCAGATGTAATCTTAAATATGTAACTCCCAGCCTTGTAGAGGCCATGGGAGGTTTATGATGGAAAAATTTTAAGTGTAATTAATCACTCATGCGACAGGGATAGAGAAATGTAAGAGCCATTATAATTTTATATTTTTGACATTGAAATAAAATATATCTTTGTTGTGCAACCTTAATAGAACATTGTAAGTCTTTCCATAGGGATCCTAGAAGAGGCAAGGGCCCCACTCATAGGTGTACCTTGCATTTTTTCTTTTCTTTTCATAGGTAGCTTCATTATTTATTTGTTATATGTGGGTTTAATTTATTCACTATTACTTGAATTTTCACTATATCTATGTTCCTTTACTTCCATGCAATTCTTTCATTGAACAATGTGATAATAGACTTCTAGTAGCACATTTGTTTATACCGAGGGGTCAAAATGTTGTTAACTCAAGGAATCTTGAAGAGGATGTAAAAATCCTTAGGGCCCAAAACTATGACCAGAAGATCCATTAGGAAGGCTTTGTTAATTTGTTTTTCTTTTTATTTTAGTTCTAAAAGTCTAATGAGGCTACAATAACTAGCCTATAAGGAGAGAAATTAAATGTTGAAGTATTAATTTTTTTTTTTTTTAACTGCACTAAGGTAGGGCCATATTGACCTTTAAGAGAATATAAAGTATTCCCTCTTGAGTCTCATTTCTAGAATTTACCTATCGGATGAGCTAGTGCATTATATTAGGTTCCCATCTACCCCACATATATTTTTCCAACACCTCGTAAGATTACGAGCATTCAGATTGATAATTCAATGGTAAATAATTTAAGAAATTAAATTGCCCGAAATTTTTCGTATTTTTTCCAAGGAGGTGTTAAAGGAATAATTTTAGTATTATTGATTTATTTTTATTCAATTATACTTTCTTTTATTTCTCAAGTTTTAATTGTTTTGGTGTGAACATTGGAGAGGTAGTGGGCTAATCCCAGGATCTAAACTGTGTTGGTACTATATGCATAGAGAAAGGGATAGTAAAGGGAGGTTTCTCTGAAAAGGAACAAGAAAAGGAGGATCCCCTATTATGCGAAATCAACTCTATTCATATATTAATCTACTAACATGTAAATCTACAAAAGGATGGTAGGAAAATTGGAATATAACGATCAGATCACATCTAAAGCCTGCAACAAATATTATAAATAAGAAAAAATCATTAGAGTGGAAGATTTAAATTCAAGGGTTTGTCCACATGAACCAATTGTAATTGCAAAAAAGGAAAGGGAGTTAAACAAGGAGCCAAAAATAGTGATAGTATTAGACTCTTCACATCAAAAAATTATTCAGCTTCTTCAAATCTAGAAAGATGGTAGAGGGACAAATAGAGATAAAATTTACTAATGAGGGAGAGGTACACTTCAACAATGAAGGATGGAAACAAGCAAATGAGGAGGAAGAAGAAAATTTAGCATTTTCAATTGTGGATCCTACTACTCCAGTCTAGATGAAGAATTTACCTCCCTTAGTCCTATGTTATTTCATGGGATTAGGGGAAATACAATTTGGGCTGGGAAGAAATGCAAAAAAACTTTCTTAAAAAGTATCAAGAATATTGCAAAGAATAATACTTGAGAGAATATTTTTTTAGGATGACACAAAAGGAGGATGATAGCTTGGAGGAATACATTGAAAGGTTCTTATATATTCTTCAATTTTCAAAGCACAATAAAATGGGTTCAGACACCATTTTCGGATTACATTTTTAAAAGTAATCATGAATGAATCTATATATTTATTAAACTTGAGGGATGTTGGGGACATTTCTCAACTAACATTTTATCAAACTAGTGGAATCTATAAAAGATACACTCGAAGCCATGCTAGAATTGGTAAGGGAACTAGAGACACTTTTTCAAAATTTACTAAAGTGCAACAAGTGGATTAATTAGGGCTGAATTAATGAATATATTAGAAGATTTTAAGACTAATATCCTTAGTACTCTAATTTTGCAACTAGATGCTTTACAATATCAAAAGAATCAGGAAGAGGAAAATGCAACTCTTGTTATTTTTTATTCTAGGAGTAGAAAGAAACAACCTCCTAAAGATTGTCCTTTGAATAGTATTGAAATTTGTCCAAGAGGTCATGCAACAAAGGATTGTCCCTCATCACCTAGACTCAAAATTTTATATCAAGAAAATAGGGACAAGGAACAACTTTTCATGATTACTCCAAAAATTCCTTGGAAGCTACCATGTAAGCCTCAAGAACCAATATCTCAATTTTCTCCTTACTATTCTAATTAGAAATATTCTCTACCTTGTGATTCTAATGCACATTAGTGAGCATGGCCCCAATAGTGGGCCCAAAACCATCATTGAAAATGAGGATGGTGATTACATGGTTATAGGAACATTCCTAAATACTCTTATCCTATGAAATTAAAACAATTTCAACAACCATAATTTACACACCATTTATCATCTTCTCAATATTCACATCATTCACTGACTTCTCAACCTTACACTATACAACCACCACCTTAGAAATTATAGCTCCCTCCAAGTGAACTTCTAAATTATGCTCAAATACCTATTCAACCGATATCTAATCTAAATAATAAAGTATTGTTGTATGCTTTTGGTGCTAAGTTATAACCATTTCTTACTTAACAAGTTACATAGGTATGATTGTAAGATATCAACTTGCAATTGGGAAAGGTGGTCCATAAAAAAGCCCTCGTCATCATTAAATAAGAATTAGACAAGGAAACTCCTAATCTAACAACCAATCATGATTCCACCGACACAATAAAGTAAACAATTACTCATTCAAAAAAGCCACATTCCTCCAAAGAACCTCCCTATCTAGAGAGATTAAACTTGAATAAAAAAGTATCATTCTCTAAATATGATCTAATCCTTGACTTGAGAAATGTTTGCATAAAAACTCCTTTACTACAAGCCCTTAAAGAAATACTTATTTATTTAAAAACAATTACATAATTATGTTTAAGGAAGTTGGGAAGAAAAATGAGTGAACCAACTCACATCCAATTCGTTGGAAATCTACTAATAATTTGATGTAAAGACTTACTCTTTTAGATAAATATGTATATCCTAGTAAACCTATAGTTTCTATCAATATTAATAGGATTTGTGCTCCTAATACTCTAATTGACATTGGAGCAACTATCAACATTATGACCATGCAGACCATGAACAAATTAAATTTCCATAATCTCAATCCAACTCCTATTGTTTTTTACCTAGCTGATGTTGTGTGTGGAGCATGATTGTTCAGAGGTCCTTGTTTAAGCCGGATGTATACCCCAGGAAGTTTGTACACCCCTCCACGCGGGGGGTCTGAGGGGGCCAATCCCGCCCGGCTGGGGGGTCCGAGGGCTAGTGGTCCCCCGAAGCTAAAACAACAGATGTAAAATTGCCTTGTAAAAGTATAGTAATTTCTAGTCAATCTAGGCTGTTCATTAGGCGGATGATCTGATGGTAGAACTTATGTTTAGTTTAGGGTTTTTTGCCCTAGAAGGCAACCCCTCTCTTCATATGAGGGCATTGTATTTGAGGCTATGTAATAGCTGTATATTCTCCGAGCGAGAAGCAAAGAGGTGAGACTGTGACAGAAAACAGAGGATATTATAGTGGATCTGTTGTAGGTTATGTCTCTTCATTTTGCTCGATAATAGAAAGGAAGGACTGGCTGTTCGAGGTGGACGTAGCCCAAACTGGGTGAACCACGTATATCTGTGTCTCTCTTGTTTTATGCATTTTTTGTGTTTATACTTCCGTAATATTTTATGTGTTCCATTGCTCCGTAATATATAATTTTCTAACAAAGAGACACAACCTATAGCAGATCCACTGTAATATCCTCTGTTTTATCTCACAGTCTCACCTCTCTGCTTCTTGCTTGGAGAATATACATCTATTACACAACCTCAAATACAATGCCCTCATATGAAGAGAGGGGTTGCCTTTTAGGGCAAAAAAACCTAAACTAAACATAAGTTCTACCGTCAGATCATCCGCCTAATGAACGGCCTAGATTGACTAGAAATTACTATACTTTTACAAGGCAATTTTACATCTATTTTTTTAGCTTCAGGGGCATTGCCCCTTAACCCCCGCCAGGGGACCACTGGCCCCCAGACCCCCCAGCCGGGGGGGATTGGCCCCCCCGGACCCCCGCGGGGGGGACAAGTCCCCCTCAAACCCCCCCACATGGAGGGGTGTACAAACTTCCTGGATAATAGAAAGGAAGGACTGGCTATTCGAGGTGGACGTAGCCCAAACTGGGTGAACCACATATATCTATGTCTCTCTTGTTTTATGAACTTTCTATGTTTATACTTCTACAATATCTTATGTGTTCCATTGCTCCATAATATATAATTTTCTAACAACTGGTATCAGAGCCAAAGGTCTATTTGGTTGATAAACTCACAGGAAAGAAGGGTTCCTCATTTGAGTGGGAGCAATGGCGAAATATGGTAAGTTTAGGGTTGAGAAATTTAACGGCCAAAACTTCTCACTGTGGAAGATGCAGATGGAAGATTATCTGTATCAGAAAGATCTATACCTACCATTGGGCGGAAAAATAAAGATGTTGACGGGTATGACAAATGAAGAATGGAACCTTCTCAATAGAAAGGCACTCGGAATAGTACGGCTATGCCTCGTAGCGTCAGTTGCCTTCAGCATTTCGAAGGAAACAATGACAGAGGGTTTTATTAAGGCATTGGAGAAACTATATGAAAAACCCTTGGCCTCAAACAAGGTATTTCTTATGAAACGGTTATTTAATATGAAGATGTCGAAAGGTGGATCTATTGCAGACCATTCAAATGATTTTAATACTATTACAAGTTAGTTATGTTCTGTAGGGGTAAACTTTGATGATGAAGTTAGAGCTCTGTTATTCTTGTGCTCATTACCAGAAAGTTGGAATGGTTTAGTAATGGCCATTAGTAACTTTGTTTCTGAATCTAGTACTTTAAAGTTTGATGATGTTGTCGGTGCTATCCTTAGTGAGGAAATGCGATGGAAAAGCTTCGATGAGACATTGGGTAATGCTTTGAGTGCAGAGTCTAGGGGAAGAAAAATGGAAAGAGGAAAGCACTCAGGATATCGCTGTGAATCAAGGAAAGGCAGATCTAAGTTCAGATTGAGGATAGTGTGCTGGAAATGCGGAAAGAAAGGACACCTAAAGAAAGACTGTAGATCTCGGAAGGGAAAAGAAGGAGATGCACAGTAAGAAAACAATCATGAAGCAAATGTGACAGGTGAGGTGTTACAAGATGCTTTGATTCTTTCTTTCGAAAATATTACTGATTCCTGGGTGGTAGATTCAGGGGCCTCATTCCATGCCACACCTGATAAGAAATACTTTCATGACTATGTTCAAGGAGATTTTGGACAAGTTCGTTTGGGTGATTATAAACCCTGTAAAATTGTTGGAATGGGTAAGGTTCTTGTAAAACAGTAGAATGGAAACCAATGGCTACTAAAGGAGGTAAGGCATGTCGCAGATCTAAAGAAAAATCTGATTTCAACAGGGCAGTTAGGCGGTGAAGGTTGTGTGACAACTTTCACAGATAAAGCTTGGAAGGTCACCAAAGGAGCCCTGGTAATAGCAAAAGGCGAAAAGGTTGGTACATTGTATTTATGCAATGGTATTTCTAACTCTGTTAATGCTTTAACTTCCAAAGGAGCAGATGCAGCATTATGGCATCATAGGCTTGGACACATGAGTGAAAAGGGATGAAGATTCTTCACTCAAGGAATTTATTGCCGGGTTTGAAGAATGTTGATTTGGACTTCTGTGAGAATTGCATTTATGGAAAACAGAAGAGAGTCAGATTTCTCAGAGTTTGGAAAGAAAAGAAGAATGAAAAATTAGAGCTTGTGCATACAGATGTATGGGGACCTGCTCAAGTATCATCTCTCGGTGGATCTCATTATTATGTT
>APFE030565147.1:60488-92730 GCA_000404065.3 Pinus taeda | reverse complement strand
ATAAGGTACATTAAGGATAGGGGAAGGTGTATGAACATCAGGAAACAAGTTTTGCCAATGATTTAACCATCCAAGAGAAATTGGCTTCAAAACCCTAGGAGAGGGAAATGAACTTGCCAAGGCACAACTGAAGCATGAACAAGATGTAAAATGACTCATTAGACACTGAGATGATCATGACAACCCTATGAATGATGATAGAATCAGCTGAATGATGACATAGACTAGCATTTGGGCAACTTTAGAAGGAGTGAAAACAAACCCTAGACCTAATGCCTAGTGACCAAATTTTGCTTGAAAACTCACTGAAATGACAAAATTTGACCTTGACACTTCAAAATCACTTTGTAAGAGTATATTTGATCACGGCAGGAAGGCTGGAAAGACTGACACTAATAGATAGAGCATCCCTGCTACATATTTTTTAATCAAGGCAACTTTCTTGTGATTTCTAGCTTTTACATCTTATTTGATAGGGAAAGATCGCATTGTGTCCACGACTACCTACCGAAAGTTTGCTACGAATGTGACAGTTGTGACAACTAACATTTTTAAGATGATAAATATGGGCTTAACATAGATCTAGGCTGGACATAATGGTAGGCTGGTGTGCAGGATCATCTTGTCTTCTAATGTAGAACTTAGAAAATTTCTTGGTGGAATCTTGATTTGTCATTCTCCGTTTATGCATTGTCGCACATATTTCTGTTTTGATTAATCAATATAAATTAATCATTCACTTGTATAGGTTAATTGTTCAATAGTAATATGTAATGTGTAATAGAGCCGACATTTAAAAAATGTTTACATCTAATGTCTAATGCATACGCATCTCCCCTATATTGAAAAATGTTTATCGTCTAACGTATAATGCCTACACATCTCCCCTATATTGGGTTGTAGAGCACCTCTCACATAATTATATATATAATATGAAAATGTTTCAAAATATACTTCAATTATTTCAAAAATATAAATTTTAGCTAATTATTCAATTTAAATTAATTTAATAAAAATATAGTCTACAGTAACATTTTTATTAAAATGTAAACTAAAATTAATAAAAATAATTAATAATTTAGGTAACTCGGAGAACCCAACTTCAAATCTAACTCTAACCCAATTTCCAAGTCATGTAAACCCTATAATCACTTTCCCTTTGGATTTCTTGATTATGTATATACGGACACCAAAATTACTTCTCAGAAACATTTTCATCACACATTCATAGATATTTTCATAAATAACCTTAACATATATTTAAGCAATTTTATATTCAAAATTGAGATACCCTAAAATCATTAACATAGATTTAAATAATTTTATATTCAAAATGATTTGGCATGACTATGTTACTTGCAACACTTGTTTAGCTATGAAATGGATGACTTGCGTTTGAACCCTCGCACTAAAAATTGGGCAGGTTGAAACAGTATCTAGTCACATTGGTCGATTCACTAGTTGACATGGTTGAACCAGTTATTAAACTCAATTAGTTTTCTTAGAGGGCTAGGGTTTCCTTAAAACCGACCATAAACCAGTTAGTTTATGACGAAATTGACTGATTCATTACCAGCTCGGGCAGGGGCCCTAAGGGACATGGGATTTTGCATAAGTGAGTGGTTTTGAGGGAAAATAGGGGTTGTTTTTGTAACCACCTCCTCCCACACATACCCAAGTTCACCAGTTCACCAGGGTAAATATGTGATGAAGAGTTACTATGATATGACTCAACCTCCTAAGTATAGTTAAGGAAATGGAATCAACAAACCAAAACTTTACTGACCTTCATCAAGATCTACAGGACCCTCAAGAGTCAACAACCACTCCAAGTGCCTAAATGTTGAGTTAACATTATTTTTAAGTGACCTGGACTCCCAGACACAGGAATAACACTGCCTAAATTCAACTATAACCCTCCAATCACGTGGATGACCCTTCCTCCTCGCTATTGCAATCTAATTTACTCAATTTTGTGCATGTGACCTCGAGATCTTAGCCACTTTTTCAAGGCTTGACTCTTAAACACCGCCCAAAACTTAATGAAACTTTCCATAACAATAAATGACACAAAGACAAAGCATCTAACACAAAAATTGTTCAAGGAATTGACCTAACCAAGCCTAACAATGATATAAATTATGTCAAACATATTGAGAACATGTAATCTACAGGTCAAGAATGCATATTTGAACAAAAGGATCTTATACTTATCTGAGAATCATCAAAAAGAACTAATGCCCTCTTATAATAGCTACAATAAGATCTATTAGGTAATGCATTCTTTTTTTTTGCTAAAGCAAGATTGTTTTCGATTCATATTCAAAGGTTTAAAAAATTACAAAACTATGTTACAAGTCCCGGACATAGTCAACAGGCACAGCCGGGGACCACCAAACCCTAAACAACGGGCTGCAATCCTTATAACAGAAAACCCACTAAAAAACAAACTCATGTACACAAAAAGAGAATAGACTCAAAGCACAGAATAAAACGGGTTCGCCCTGGGGGTTAAAACTTGTGCAATTAAGAGATTCGCTAATCAGGAGCCAACACATAGAACTCGAAAAGCATGAAGGATAACTCCTCAAACTAGCTCGACATACTAGAGTTGTTGATCTTCCCTCCCCTAATCCGATGGCTGAGGAGAATATTGCACAAAGAAGAAGCATGAGGATAACCAGTGCAATATTGGCGGTATTCTCTCTTCGTCCACTGCCACGTGTTGATTGATGAATGGCATTGGAGGCAAACCTTGTAAAACCACTTTAGGGCTCGAATGTGCGCGATAAACCACAAAACCACTTCGCCTCTAATTCCTTTGTGAATGAAAACCACTTGTACTTCGCCACCTGCCATCCAAAGGAGAGCCTTCAAGACAACGCGAACGGGAGCAGAGGCTAGATGAACCCTGGTCTGCCATCCTCTTACCTGCCTGACTTGAGAAAAATCTCATTGTCAGTGTGAGCTAGACTGTAGCATTCTTCTCTCAAATTCCATACAGGCATCATTTCCCATTTGTAAAACTTGTATTCATTCTTGTAGAGTACCCTTCATTTGCTAGCTGGTCCGCTACTCTGTTGGCATTTCTGCACACATGAGCAAAACTTAGGGTTCTCAGGATTCTCAGATGTGATTGAATGTGTCGATAAGCCTGCAATAGTCTCCAGTGGTGCGATATTTTCTGAGGGTCTGAGCCATTAGCTATTATTTTTATAGAATTGATTTTTAATTCAGAATCAACTTCTATTATGGAGTTCTTCATGTTGAGATTTCCTAGAATCTCTAAGCCCTGTTCTATGGCCATTAGTTTCCCATGTTGTTGGTAGCAGTCCCTAAGTAGCTATGGAAGATGACTATTAAATTCCCCTTGTCATCTCTAATGGCACCTCCATACCCTGCTTCCCTTGGGTTACCTTTCGAGGCTCCATCTGTATTTAATTTGAAGTACCCGAGGGGGGATGCTAGAAGTCCTGCCTTATAGTAGCGCGAGATGGAATTTGGATAGAGCCCTGAGGGACCATCTTCTAAAGGCCAAAAAGAAGAATAATTCAAGCATCCTAATGAGAAGACTGATTCTCAGTAGGGTGCTTCTGAAAATTATTAATAGTCTCTTTGAGCTGCCTAAGGAGCTGATTTATGATGAATTGGGGTAGGTTGGATTTATCCTTGAAAATTCTATTATTGCGTTCTTTCCAGACGTTCCAAATAAGGAAGCCTGGGATCAGGGTCCAGGTTGAGTTGACAGTCTCATTCTCAGAGAGTTTTTTTCTCTAATTCTTTAAGGTTTTGGAGATGTCGTTTTCATCTCTGTCAGTTTGTCTAAAGATACAAGCTACCCAGTTCCATAGGGTAGAGGTGAAAGTGCAGAGGCTGAGAAGGTGATCCCTCGTTTCTTCCTGGATACCACATAACTGGCATCTAGAAGAACCTGCAAAACCTTTCTTTTTGAGATTTTCCCAAGTCAGAATCTTGTTGTGATGAATCATCCACATAAACAGCTTGATTTTCATCCATTGAGGGTTCTTCCATAGGTCCCTCCAAGTGTTATCCGGGTTTGAAGAGTTGTATCCGGTGACCACATATTTGGCTTCTTTGAGGTTGAACTTGCCCTCACTGCATCTTCCCCATCTAAGTTGATCTGGGGACAACGAGATCAAAATTTTCCTTTTTTCTAGGATTTTGGCAAGGGTTTCTGCCTGGGTCTTCAGATGAGATTCTTCACTATTAATTGGTACTTTCCAAGTTCTCTACTTGCCATTGTTTCTAGTTTTATCCCAAAAGTCGCTAACCTTTTTTGTTCCTTTGTTGACAGTTTCCTTTCTGAGAATGTCCAGTGCTTCTCTACTTAAGTTGGATTCCTACTGCCAGTTATCCTCCCAAAACCAGGCAAGGTTTCCATTCCCAATCTCCAATAAATTGTGATTCTGAACTAAGGCTTTGTTATCCCAAGCATTATTCCAAATGTGGGAACCCCTAATGTGCCTTGTCATTCTGATTAAGTCCCCCTCTCTCCAGCTTTTTGCATATTTCTCCTTCTAGAGCTTGGCCCATGGGTTGCTGGATTCCTTCAGCCATCTCCACCAAAGTTTGGCCCCCAAAACGTTTTAAAGAGTTTCCGGGTTATGGAGACCAAGACCCCCATGGGGTTTGGGCATGCAAAGTTTGTCCCAAGATACTAGCACCCATTTCTTCTTTTCCTCACCTTTTCCCCATAGAAAGTCTCTTTGCATGTTTCTGATTTGTTGGGCAACTCCACCAAGGATAGGAAGAGTCGAAAACATATAAATTGGAAGAGATTGCAGGACCGCCTTTGTGAGAATGAGCCTGCCAGCAAGGTTTAAAGATCTACTTGTCCACTTGCAGATTTTGTCCTTTAGTTTATTGTTCAAAGTTTCCCAAACCTCCTTGCTCTGAGGTATGTCAATGAGAGGTATTCCCGGATATTTGGAGGAGGGTTGGTCTCCCTGAAATCCAAGAATTCTAGAGAGGTTTCTCTGAATTGCAATACTTGTATTAAAAAAACACTTTAGATTTTGAGAGACTTACCTCTGTACCACCCGCTAAAGAAAAATCATGCAGGATTTGTTTGTAGGCTTTGGCTTCTTTGACCGTTGGTATGCCCTATAACATAGTGTCATCAACAAATTGTTGATGAGTTAATGTGTTCCCTTCTTGGGTAAGCTTGAGACCCTGGATTGTACCCTCCCTTTTGGTAGAAGTGATTGCTTTACCTAATCCTTCCATCATGAGAATAAAAAGAAATGGTGATAGCGGATATCCCTGCCTGAGGCCTCTCGAGGGCCGAAAGGACTTGGAGGGAGAGCCATTGAGGAGGATGGAAAAGCTGGCTGAAGTAACCAAAGCCATAACCCATCTTATCCAATTTTGGTAAAAGCCATAAGCAATTAGAACTTCTTTGATATATAACCAACTCAGTTTGTCATAAGCTTTTGCTAGGTCCAGTTGAATGATCATCCCTGCTTGCTTATTATTCTTGAGAGAGTGGACTATTTCATGAGCTTGAATGATGTTGTTAAGAATTTTCCTTCCTTCCACATAACCAGTTTTCTCCTGCGACACGAGTGTTGGTAGGAGGGGCTTTAGTCTGCTTGCAATAAATTTGGAGATGATTTTGTATATCACATTACAAAGGGCTATGGGCCTGAATTGATCTAGAGTCATTGCCTTATCCTGTTTAGGAATGAGGGCAATGAAGGAGGTATTTAGCGCTTTTAGGATTGTTTTTGAAATCCTTGAGTCCTCCACCACTTCCAGAATATCCTTTTTGACTATTTCCCAGCTTGCTTTGAAGAGGTCTACGTTAAAATCGTCCGGTCCATGTGCTTTCCCATTGTGCATCTCAATTATTACTTCTTTTACCTCTTCTTCTGATACTGGTCTGTTGAGATTGAAATTGTCTTCCCTGGACACCAGTTTTGGAATATTCTTTGTAAATTTTTTGATAGCTAGAGATCTATTTGAGATAGACTCCTCTGTTATTTTTTGAAAATGTTGTACCAGAACAGACTCCATATATTTGTGTGCATTGAGCTCTCTTCCTAGCGGATCTATGAGCTTTGTGATCCGATTATGGGCCCGATTTTCCATGGTAGATTTGTGAAAAAACCTCATGTTTCTTTCTCCTTCTTTGAGCCATTGTACTCTTGATTTCTGCTTCCAGAAGATTTCCTCCTACTGACATGTGGTGTCCCATTCCTGTTGTAGTGACTCTGCTTGCAATTTCCTATCTTCAGTGAAGTCTTTCTTGATAAGAGCTTGGTTAATATTTTGAAGCTTTTGTTCCACTTATCTTTTGGCTTTAAAAATATTTCCAAACTCACTTTTGTTCCAATCTTTGAGTTTAGTCTTGATGTGCTTGAGTCTTTGTTGCAGCATGAACATTTTTGTGCCTTGAACCGCTAAATCTTCCTTCCACCACTTATCAATGTTGGATATGAAATTAGGGTGAGTGAGCCAAACATTTTCAAACCTGAAGGGTCTATTACTTGGAGTACCAATAAAAGAAGCTTCTAGCTAAATTGGCCAGTGGTCCGACCCTCCAAAAGGTAGGATAAAAGCATTCAAGTTAGGCCCCGAGAGGAGGAGGTTCCCCGAGATTAGGAATCTATCTAGTTTTGAAGCAACTTGTGATGCTCCTCCCCTCTTATTGTTCCAGGTGAAGATCCCATTTGTTGTTTCTAAGCCCACTAGCTTAAAATTGATGAGGAAGTTCTGAAAGGCAATAGAATCCTTGCCAGAATCATGTTGAAATCTCCACCCAGAATCCAAGGTATTGCTAGGTGTCTCTGTCTAAGCTCCTCCAGTGAGGTGAGAAGCTTGAGTTTATCGTTAGGATTTTGAGGACCATAGACATTAGTAACCATATAAATATCCTTGTCACCTAAAGATTGTATAACCATTGAAAGATAGTTCCTAGATGCTTCCGCATCCAAAATGTCAAATTTATGGGGATTCCAGAGAGTGAGAATCCCTCCCGCTGACTTATTGGCTTTTACTTTTAGGTATTCATACTTACTGAGCCATTTGCTATGTATCTTCTGGACTTTATCTATTGAACATTTTGTTTCCTGTAGAACACCATATCTGGGTTTTCTTCTTTTATTCTGCTGCTGAGATTCCTCTACTTTCTTTTACTTCCTAGACCCCTGATATTCCAAGTTGTGAGCTTCATGATGATTGGTTTTTGAATGAGTAACTGGTAAGATCTTTCATCTTACCTGAGTTGATCATGATCTTTCCACACTCTATTAGCAATTCATTTTAACTCTTTCTGTCTCTTTTCCTTCCTGGGTTCCTAGCCGAGTGTCCTGATATTTCCTCAATTGATTTGACCCCTTCCTGGTCCTGTCTTTCCTGGCTTCTTTTATTTCCTGAGGTTTTTATCTGAGATTGCCAGAGGAAAAGTTGTTGTACTCTTTCAAACTCCTCTTGTGGTAGGGAGTCTATCCCTTTGCTGGTTCCTTGGTTTAAGAATTTATTTAGATCAAGATTCTCCCTCTCAAGTATCTCATATAGCTCTTGGTCCTTAGTCCCAAATTCACTAGGGATCATCTCTTGATCCCTGCTTTGTTCCATGCTGTTTGGTATGCCTTCCTGTATTTTGTTGTTATCCTGTATTATTTCCATGCTACCTTCCTTTTCTGTCTCTTTAGGATGATTGTCCAGAGTAACATCCTTTTGACTCTTCCCCCCTTCTTCTTCTAAAATTTCAAAACTATTGCGACTTGCTACCTTGTTATCACTCTGTTTTTTCTGATACCTTCTTCCTCCATCTTTCCCTCTGCCTCCTATCTTGGTGAATCCTTCAGGATCTTTGTGCATGTTGGTCCTTGTATTCTCCTCCCTCTTGTTTTGTGGGCAATCTCTGAAAAGGTGTCCATGTTCATGACATTTACGGCATCTAAAAGGGACATGTTCATAGTCCACCACCTGTACCCATTCCTCGTCATACAATCCTAAGACCACTTCATCCGGGAGAGTTCCCGATAAAGTCATTTCCACACATATTCGTGCGAAGGAAGTATATTTCCCTCTCAGATTTGCCTCAGAAATTTTTAGAAAATGTCCTAATTTATTTCCTATAGCTTTCAAGGATTCAGGCAGCCATGAATCTAGAGGTAGGGAGTAAAGTCTTATCCATACCGGGACCGAAGTGAATGTCTCCCGTTCCGGGACAAAGTTCATTACCCAAGGTTGCATATAGAGTCCTACAGTAGCATAGAAATAAGGTCCTCCTTCGAAAACTCTATCTTTGTCCTCTAGGCTATTGAAAACCACCGTGAAGAAGCCCTTGGACCCTAGATGAAAAGTTATATCCCCCTTTGGTTTCCAGTTGTTCCTGATCCAAGTATACAGAGTCTTCTATGTGGGTCATAAGCCCATAAACTTACAGATAATAACATAAGTCGTCATGTGATCTCTATGCTCCTATAGTGTAGGATCATTCAGAAACATCGTAGGTTTGGTGGTAGTCTTGGGCTTACAGGATCCCTCTACTAAGTTGTACACTTTTTTCTTCTGACTGTTGTCCTCTGGAATCCTCTCCCTTATGACCGTCCCGTGAGTTTCTTCTTGAACATCATCTTTGCTGCTTTTTGGTTCTGTTGAGTCTATATTTTTTTTCCTTTCTCCCAAGGTCTCCTGAATCAGTTTGAATTCATTTCTATGCTTTTATTCGAAACAACATTGTTGTAGGAGGGAGTGGAACTCCCTCCTCCTAGCACCTCCATGGTTCTCATCGCGTTCCTCCTGTTTCTTCCTGCTCCGAACCCTAGCTCTCCTTCTAGACTTTTAATTTCATTATGGTCAATGTCATCCATTCACTAAATGCGGAAAATTAAAAAATCTATTAGGTAATGCATTCACTAAATAATCATTTACCAATTAAAACATGATAAGAGCCATAACTAGAATATGCCATAAAACCAACATATAACTAGAATAATAAAAATAATAGAACAACCACCAAAGCCACATCTTAACAAGTACATTTACTCATAAAATACAAGATGAAAAGACCTCTTATTAACATATGTAAAGCCAACCAGGTCAAGGACTTCTACATACCACCTAACCATAGATTGGGCTAAACCAAATCTTTCTTTAAGCCAATCACCCCTGTGCCATATTCCAAGCATGAATGTGGGACTCACAACAAAACAACCAGGGCTTCCTAAGGATTTACCGCATATCCTACCATTACCGGTCAAGGGATTTCTAAGCTCGAAACTCTCACCTATACAACCATGCCTTACCTAAATCCCGTCATTACTGGTCAAGGGATTCCTAGGCCAAACAAAGAAACATACACTACCAAGCTTTACCACAACTAGCCAAAACCAGTCGAGGGATCACTAGGCCCTAAACAAACATGGATGCCTCTAGATTTCTTCACCAATACCCCTAGTAATTTTCTTGTCTCCACCCTTAGGCTTTGTTGTATATGCCTCCATTACTGGTCAAGGGATTATTAGGCCCTTGGGAAGTTTCCTAAGACCACCTCACCTAATTCCAAAACCATCCAACAATCAAAACCTCAACCACATGACAAAACCCCATCACACCATGGTTATTTGCAAGACAAGGCTGAAAAGTATTGTCACACCTGGAAAAACCCATGCCAATGATAGCAAGAAAACCAAACACACACATGCATGTACAATGCATGTTGAAAATAGCAAGGAAACCATACATGCAACTCAATACATGTAAGTATCCTACTATAGCCACTCGATCTAACTCTTCCTTGCTTGATATTTACTTCCCTTTGCTTTCTTGTTCTTCCTTTTCCTTCCTTTCCCCAATGTTAGAGTGCTCCAAGAATGCTTTAAGTGTGCAAGAGTATGAGAGAATAGAGAGAGCTTCAAAACTGAACTGACAAAAGTTGTGAATTGATCCTCAAAATCCTTTTTATTAATGAGACCTATATTTTCTTCAATTTCCACTAATTTCCCTTCAATTTCTTTATCACATGCAACCTGTTACCTTTCACCTTCCTTTTCCCATATTTTCCATTATTTTCATCAATAAATGTCAGTTAATGCCTCCTTGCCTTTTCAATGCCTTTTCCAATTTACTTAGCCATAATAAACCAAATGAACACCCCACTAGGATGTTTTTCCCAACATTCAGCTTGGAATACATGTCCAATGACCTTGGTCTTATTTTGCCTTTATTAACTTTAACTTTATTACATGAACTTTTAACCAGAGGTTATTACAGACTCCTCCCCCTTAGGGGCACACCGTCCTCTGTGTTCTATGACACCTATAACCAGAAAGACCATTCAAAACCAAAACATATTTCCCATCGAACTTCATAACTTAGCTCGATGTTGTATTTACAATGAACAACCTATTGAAAAGCAAAAGCAACATGATAAACATGACAACATGATAACCATACCACTTATTGGGGCTTTATAACACAACCCATTGCAGTATTTACAATAACAACCATACATATGTACATATACCAAAACTCCTTTGCCTCAACTAGAAAACAATGAAGGATACATAACCCACATCTGATCAGCCATCTCCCATGTCGCTTCATAGGGCCCAAAGTGCTTCCGCTACCCTTTAACCTCCTCGATTGCTCAGTTCCAAAGCATGAGTTATTTCTGTTGCAAAATGCACAAAGGTTCCAACTGGAATTCTCCTTATGGATCCACCTACAATACATACCAATCAATCACATGATCAACATATTTTACATATATTTCAAGCAATGAAACATGGAAAACATCATGGAATTTCACTTTTAGAGGCAGTGCAAGTCTGTAGGCCACTGGTCCAATCCTCTCAAGGATCTTGAAATGCTTGCAATACCGAGGTGCTAACTTCGCACATGACCTAATCCTCAAGGAGCTCTTCTTAGGTTTGATGAGGAAGTATACATGCTCCCCAGCCTGAAACTCCTTAAATGCCATATGTTGATATGCATAACTTTTATGTCTATCTTGTGTTGCCTTTAGATTCTTCTTGATAACTTGCATTTCATATTCCATCTCTACCAACATGTCCAGTCCTATCAATACCCTGTTCACTGGATCACTCCAGCTGATATGAGTATTACAACTTCGCCCATACAGTGCCTCAAACAGACTCATCCTCAACGATTCCTGATACCCATTGTTATACACAGACGCCATCAGTGGAAGTTCTTCCCACTTTCATTGTTGATGCATAACATACATTCTCAACATGTCCTCCAAAATCCAGTTGAACCTCTATGTATTTCCATCTATATGTGAATGATAGGTTGTACAAAAGACCAATTTTTTAGCCAAACTTGCAAATAACTCCTTCCAAAACCTATAAGTGAACTTAGCATCTCTATTTGACACAATATTCTTAGGAATACCATGAAATCTCATTATCACCCTGATGAGGACATGTGCTACCTCACTAGCTGAATAATTAGATTTCACTGGAATGAAGTGTGCTACCTTTATCAACATGTCAACCACAACCATGATGTAATCATGTTGTCTAGATGTCATTGGAAAAATTGCAATGAAATCCATGGAAATGACCTCCTATTTCCACTCTAGAATTAGAATCGACTGTAGTAGACCACTGGATGCTTACACTCTACCTTTACCTATTGGCAATCCAAACACCTTGTGACAAACTCAGCTACCTATTTCTTTAGATTCTACCAACAGTAAAACTTCTTAACTATTGGCAATGTCTTATGATATCTTAGGTGACCTGAATACAAATTAACATGAAATTACTGCAAGACAAGCTTCTTGAGCTCACTGTTTTCCAACACATTGATCCTGTCCCTAAATTTGACCAAACCATCTGTCGTGAGATGATAATCCACATCTTGCTCACCTATAGCTTGCTGTTGTGATATGTGCTTGAGCTCCCTGTACCTATCATCCTATTGTCCTGCCTGTAAGACTCGATCTTGTAAATTTGTCCCATATGAACTCATAATTGTTATATGATTTGCTTGTACTCTTCTACTAAGAGCATCTGCAACCCTGTTCTCTTTTGCCTTAATATACCTGATCTTGAAATCAAACTCATTGAACATGGCCAACCACCTAGTTTTCCTAACATTCAGATTATGTTGGTCAAATAAGTATCTTAACCCATTGTGATCACTCATCTAAATGAACCTCCTTCCAAGATAGTGCCTCCACATCCTTAATGCATGAATGATCGTTGCCAACTAAAGATCACACATCACATAGTTCTGCTCGTGCTCATTCAGTTTCCTTGATTCATAACATACCATCTACCCTTCTTGCAACAAAACTCCACTAATTCCTCTCTTGCAAGCATATGTGCACACCACAAACTCTTTATCTAGATCTGGAATCTTTAGAACTGAAGCATTTGTAAGCAACTACTTCAACTGCTCAAAACTATCTGCACATTCCTCTGTCCATTTAAATTTCTTTCCTTTCCTATGCAACAATGTAATAGGGTAGGCGATCCATGAAAAGGACCTGATAAACCTCCTGTAGTAACTTGCTAACCCTGTGAATGATCTGATCTCATCCATATTTCTAGGAGTTGTCGATTCCATGATAACTCTTATCTTTTCTAGATCCAATGCTATGCCTTGCTTGGAGACAACATGCCCTAAGTAATGTACCTTTGTTTGAAAGAAATTGCATTTACTAAGCTTGGCATACAATTGATGCTCTCTTAGCAACCTCAATACCACTACTAAGTGTTCGACGTGCTCTTCCTCATTCTGAGTATATATAAATATATCATCAATGAATACATTAACAAACTTGTCCAAATAAGGGCGCAACACACTATTCATCAAACATATGAAAGTAGTTGGAGCATTAATCAAACCGAAAGGAACTACAACAAAATCATAATGTTCATACCTAGTTTGGGAAGCAGTCTTGTAAATGTCCTCTTCTTTGATGTGTACCTGATGATATCTTGATCTCAAATAAATCTTTGAGAACATCGTTTCTCCCTTCGACTGATCAAACAAATCATCAATCCTCAGAAATGGATACATGTTCTTAATCGTCACCTTGTTCAAATGTTTGTAATCAATACATAACCTGAGAGTACCATCCTTCTTCTTCACAAACAATAATGGTTCACCCCAAAGTGACACACTTGGCCTTATGTATCCCTTGTTAAGAATTTCCTTCAACTTCAACTTTAGTTCCACTAACTATGGAGTGTTCATCTTGTAAGGTGTCTTTGATGTTGGCACTGACCCTAGTACCAAATCAATAGAGAACTCCACTTCCCTGTGAGGAGGGCACTCTGAAATCTCTATTGGGAATACATCCTAAAACTGCTACAAGACTCGATACCTATTCAAGAGTTTCGCATCATCAACATACTTACCTTTATCACTGGAAATATGTACTGCAAATAATACAAACCATTTCTTGCAACTACGCTTCACCTGCATAGCTGTAACCATTCTAACTCTTGTTGCCTTCTTCTTACCCTGCAATGTTTTTTGTTCTTCATTGTCATCCAAGCACTCAATGTCCTTTATAACAATCCACCTCATTCTTGTGAAGATACAACCAATTCAAACCCATAAGCATAATGTATGATCCCACTAGAAGTACATTCAAATGTGTTGATGTAGACATACCATTCAACTCAAATTGTATGTCTACATCATCGCATTTGATGGACTCTCTTCTTAGTACCTATAGTCAACTGCACTAACCAAGACTCTGTATGCACTTATTTTCTCAAACCATGCTTATCAACCAGGTCGGGGTTAATATAACTATAATTACATCCAGGGTCGATTAAAATAGAAACAACTTGATCACAAAACTAACCATCCATATTAACAATAGATGCTTGGTGATCCGCCTACCTATTATCCAATGTTGCATAGATCCAAGGAATGCTTTGTCCAACATCCCCGACTGTCTGTGCCTCCTATGCACTGTATATCTGAGGCCTACTACCTTGATATGACAGAAAATACTTCTTGAGATGATCCTTCCCACATATCCAACATTACAACCCCTACCACCGCCTCGATTCTGTTGCTCTCTAGGCTATGATCCATGTCCCTTCTCAACTACATGAAACTTCTTGCAAGGAATAATGTTTTCTTTCTCACCTAGTGCCCATTTACCTTTAGTCTTGTATTTCCCTTTCCAACCCTGTTGAGACCCCGTCTTATGCTTTGATTGCTCATAACAACATTTAAACTTCCCAATGACTTCTTCCAGTGACCGAGCCTCATCATACTCAATTTGATCCTTGAATGCTAATGGTAATCCACTAAAAGTTATTTGAACTTTGGCTTTCTCATCCATAAGATACGGTACATGCCTCAATAACTCCAAGAACTTAGTCATGTACTCCTCATCTATCATCGATACCATCTTTAGATCATAAAACTCCTTAGCTTTGTTGTCACAATACCTTTCTGACAAGTACTTCTTCCTGAAAAGTCTCTTGAATTCATGCCAACTTAAGTCCTCTATCATTATGTCTCTCACCTGCTTCACAATTTCCCACCACATGATTGCTTTCCCTTTGAGGCTAAAAATAGTTGTCCCGATCTTCATGTTCTTAGTGTAATCATGCAACTCAAATGATTTTTTCATCCCAAGCAACCATGTATTTTCATCTTTTGGTTTCTTCAATTCTCTATCAAATGTAGGTTGCTTGGATTTCTTGAACTCATCTGGTAAATATTCCCTGCCATTCCTCCTGTAAGGATGATAACAATGACGACCATGATACATGTCTGAACCAGAACTAGAGTAAATACCATGTCCATTGCCTCTCCTATTAGGTGTATCCAAGAATCTGCCATCTCTAACTATGCCATCTCTATCCGACCTATGCCTACCATCAAACCTATTGCCATATGCCCAATTAGTCTTGTCCTCTTGTCCATGATAGATCCTAAGTATTCTTGTCTCTACAAGTATGACGAACTCTGAAGGATAACTGCATTGACCTTTGCTTGTTTCTCTTGTGCCTTAGCAAGCCTTTCCTGTGATAGAATAATTATGTCATTGTCTACTTTGCAACTTCTAAATTTTGCTTTCAAACTTCTCAAAGTGTCTGCTATGTTAGGAGAGAACCCATCACCATGTTGCTCATCTGATCTGTAAAGGAAGTCTCATGAACTATAATCCACCATTTTTTTAGTCATTTTGATCTTCTTCTTCCTACGAATATACCATGTTAGTTCACCCAAACATAAACATAACCAACATACTTTAGTATAGTTCATCGGAGGATATCTCGTCTGCAAGATCAACCAAATTAACACAATAAATGTATAATCATAACAATATATCAACCTTATGCATTAAAATACCAACTAAATACCATGAACTCATGCACGACAACCATGACCATAATGATGCATGCATAACAAACTAAATAAAATGACATGCATGCATGCCAACACATTCTGCCCATCCAGTCCAAGTGTTGAACCATGCTCTGATACCACTTTATAACCACCTCCTCCCACGCTTACCTGAGTTCACAGGTCCACCGAGGTAAATATGTGATGAATATTTACTATGATATGACTCAATCTCCTAAGTACAGTTAACGAAGTGGAATCTACAAACCAAAACTTTATTGACCTTCCTCAAGAGCTACCGGACCCTCAAGAGCCAAATAACCATTCCAGGTGCCCAAACCTTAATTAACTTTCTTTTTCAATGACCTAGACTCCCAGACGCAAGAATAACACTACCTAAATTTGACTGTAACCCTCCAGTTGCATGGATGACCCTTCCTTCCAGCGACTGGAGTCTAATTTACTTCGTTCTGTGCATGTGAATCGGAGATTTGAGCCACTTTTTCAGGGCCTGACTCCCAACCACTGCCCAGAAATTAATGAAACTTTCTAAAACAATAAATGACACAAATAAAAATCCTCTAACACAAAACTTGCTCAAGGACTTGAACTAACAAAGCCTAACCATGGCATACATTTCATCAAACATATTAACAACATGCAATCCACAGGTTAGGAATGGATATCTAAACGTAGGGATCTGATACTTATGTGATAATCATTAAGAAGGTCTAATGCCCTCTCATAATAGTTATAATAACATCTATTAGGTCATGCATTCACTAACCAATCATTTACCAATCAAAACATGATAAGAGCCATAATTAGAATCTGTCATAATACCATGCTTATAACTAGCATATAACGAGAATAATAACAATGATAGAATGAACATCAAAGCCACATCATAACAAGTACATTCAATCATAAAATACAAGAGGAAAAGAGCTCTTATCAACATACACAAAGCTAACCAAGTCAAGGACTTCCACTTACCACCTGACCATAGATTGGGCCGAACCAAATCTTTCATTTAACCAATCAGCCCCGTGCCATATTCCAAGCATGAATGTGGGACTCACAACAAAACAACTAGGGATTCCTCAGGCTTTATTGCATATCCCGCCATTATCGGTTAAGGGATTTCTAGGCACGAAATCCTCACCTATAAAACCAGGGTTTATGACAATCTCGCCATTATTGGTTAAGGGATTCCCTCGGCCAAACAAAGAAACATACACTACCTGGATTTACCACAATCCCACCAAAATTTATCAAGGGATCACTAGGCCCTAAACAATCATATATGCCTTTGGATTTATTCACCAATACCTTGAGGAATTTACTTGTCTCCACCCTCAGGATTTACCGTGTACCCCGCCATTACTGGTCAAGGGATTCATAGGCCCTTGGTAATTTTCTTGAGATCACCTCTCCTGGTTCCAAAACCATCCGCAATACAAAGCTCAACCACATGATAGAACCCCATCACACCATGGTTATCTGGAAATGGCAAGGAAATACTGAAAACCATTTTCACACCTAGCAAAACCCATGCCAATGACAACAAGAAATCCAAACATACACATGCATGTACCATGATTGCCAAAACTAGCAAGGAAATCATACATGCAATTCAATACATGCAAGTAATCCCGTTGTAGCCACTTGATCCAACTCTTTCTTGCTTGATCTTTGCTTCCCTTTGATTTCTTGTCCTTCCTTTCTCCAATGCTAGAGTGCTCCAAGAATTTTCTAAGTGTGCAAGAGTATGAGAGAATAGAGAGAGCTCCAAAACTGAATTGATAAAAGCTTAAACTGACAAAAGTTGTGAACTGATCCTCATAAGCCTTTTTATCAATGAGGCCTTTGTTTTTTTCAATTTCCACTAATTTTCCTTCAATTTCCTCCTCACATGCAATATGTGACCTTTCACCTTCCTTTTCTCCTATTTTCCATTATTTTCATAAATATATGCCAATTAGTGCCTCTTTTCCTTTTCAATGCCTTAGCCAATTTCCTTAGCCATAATAAACCAAATGAACACCACACTAGGATGTTTTTCCCAACATTTAGCTTGGAATACATGTCCCATGACCTTGGGCTTATTTTGCGTTTATTAACTTTATTACATGAACTTTTAACTCGGGGTTTTTACAATTTCCCTCCAAAAATAACCACTCCAAGCCTTTAAAAATATGCCTCCACTCTCATTTGCCTCACATATCTCGACCTTAGCAATGCTGACAATCAATGGTAATGTTAAATTATTAAAGTGAAAGTGACATTTCCTTTGTCTTTCATTTTCATCCTTTTACTTAAATTTTTAACATTACCATGAAATGACTCAAGATGTTCGAGAGTGGTTTCAACCTCATTGGATTTCATATGGAGAAACTAGAATTTTAGATCTCACTCAAAATCCAATAGACTTAATGGTTTACAAGATTTCAAGATTTGAGGGATTGCAATGTTTCCATTTGGTTCTGTCATGTGTGAGGGTATAAGATTGGTGTTTTAATTTTGATCAAGAGCATGAAACCCTTTAAGTACCTTGATTTTTGTGGCATTGGTTGTTGAACTTCATTGATGTTGATGGTATTGATTGTTGAACTCCTCTACCATGGCCTTAACAAAAATGTACCCTTCACTCAAGGGAAAATAATTGGTTAGGCATCCTAAGCTTTTTCAACCATATTATAAGGTTGAGGAGATGAACCCCTCACTCAAACCAAACTCTTTGGTTAGGCATGTTAAACTTTTTCAATTTCTACCATATTATAAGATTGAGCAATCCAAGTGTGAATACTTTGAGCTAGATAACGTTTATGTAGCTCTTGTTGAAGATCCCATTTCTAGTGGTGTTGAATCAATGATGACTTTCATGATTGATCATGTTGACAAGTGATTTTTAGTTTTGTTGCTACTCCTGCTCCTGAGGTTGCAAAGGAGTCTGAGGAGTCCTTAGACTTTGAGCCAAATGATTTTTATATAGCTCATGTTGATGATCCCATATCTAGTAGTGGTGATGAGTTTTATCATGATAAGGCATGATCACGTCGATAATTGATATGTAGACTTGTAGTATGCCAATGGCCCATAGCTAGTAGCATTGTTTTTAGACTCTAGAGGCCATTTAGAGCCTCATTGATTATATATTTTGTTGTTGATATGTATTGCACTTAGTGTCATTTTAATATATTCACCTTTACATGGTATATATATGAAAAAACTTTTCATATTTTTTCTCTATTGGTTTGGAATCATGGTTTTAAATATTAAAAATAGTTTTTTTCATTAAAAATAGTTTTTTTTTCATGTATTTTTTAAAGAACGATTCATTGAGATCTGACTACTCAGGTTTTTCTGGTTCTCGTTTAAAAACTAGTTTGATAGGAGGACATGTCCAATCACCGGTTCCGGTTTTGAGTACTATGCTTTGAACTAATGGATAGGTGGGGTCCCTCCCTTATAAGCATGTGAGAAAAAATCTCACAGTTCATATTTTTTAGTTTAATAAAAGGTACTTCAAAATGAATTAAAAAATGAATTTTGGTAAAATGTTATATGTAAATTTTGAATTAATTCATAAAATGAGAATTAGGTTTGGTTAAATAATAATAAATCAAAGATGATGATGATGATAATAATAATAATGATGATATAGTTAAGGTCGTTAAATTGGTGTACGAGACCTCTTAATTTATAATATAATTTGCTTCATGATAATAATTTAACTATCAATCCCCACGGGGGGCGATGAACAAGGATGGTACGAGGGAAGGAGGTAGTATTAATCTCCCATGCGGTAACAATTATGCATAGACATGGTCAATGGTGGGCATTAGGAAGTTGCCTAATGAATGCTCTCGAGGCTCCTCTTGGTTTAATTGTGATGGCGTTGGTTTTGATTGTTATTGTAACTGCAAGGAAATGAGATTCAGTACAATGGAGGGTGGTGTTGGTTCTAACCCTACGAGTCTCCTCAGAGCCACAAGTTGTTACTTAGGTGGATGGGAGGCTCATTTTACAACCCGCAATCCAGGGAATGACAGAGTGCAAGGATTGAGTGACGATACATTTTCAGTCTAGGACCCGGGCTAGAATCCTTCTCGGTGCCACTAGGTGAATGGACTCCATTTCCAATCTTTCTTCTTCCCCTCTACCTGATTTTTTTGGGATTGAACACAAATGGAATTTTCAAGAGTTGGTTTGACTTTTTACTACTTGTCCGTAGATAACTCTACCCCGTTTGCATTCCTCACAAGGGTAGTTTGGTTATTGTATGATTTGTGGGTTGTATTTCCCTCAAGGGTAATTGAATTATTATGTTGTTCTTATGGTCAAAGTCCTCAAGAGGTTTTCTATTGTCTTGTTTTGTTTCTTTGGGAAAATTTTGTTAATTGGTGGCAAGAAAAGTGAGAAAACAATGGTGTTAGTTGTTTCTTTTATTCGTTTTCAAGAGATCCTTCCCCTACCCTTGTGGTGCTCGAGGAAGGAGTCCTGAGCCAACTTTTTTCGTGAAGTCATTGTCAGTCAAGCCTTTGGAATCTCGGATCTTCGGGCTGGTCGGGTGCTTCTGTTTGCTCCTGTTTGGTTGGTCTAATCTGTGCGAGCCGAAGTTGTGTTAGTTGTGAACCGCCAATGTTGAGATAGTGTGGTTGTCCATGTTGCCGGGGGTGGACAATAGGGTAGGGGAGAAAGAAGATAAGGGGCTCAACTAGTGGATGAAGGCATGCTCGAGGTGCCGCAAAGAGGATCTCCTAGGCATGTTGATTTTCTACCTCCTTTTGATTCCATTGAAGCCCAAATTCGTCTGGTCCAAGCCTTAATGGAACAACAAGCTCAAGGCTGCCAAACTAACCACTATGATAAGATTAGCTTGTTTTCTGATATCCTACACAAGTAGGGATGCATCCTAGACCACCATCATCACTTCAGCGTAATCAACAAAGGTCACATGACAAGATGGATGGTTTTGAAGGGTGGATGGAACATATGGAATCTCACATCCATGACACATTTCATTACCCGATTGACGAAGGAAACGAAGCTCAAGCCCCAAATGTTGATATATTGCAATGAAGCAAGTGGGGTTTTTTTTCTTGGTTTTTGCTCAGTTTTGTGCTTGGTGGACCGTTGATATGAAGTTATCTGTTTTTTGCATATCCTCTCAATTCTTTTTTGTATGCATCTAATGGCCAACAAATCCAGTAAGAGTAAGGCCTTGTTTTCATGCTTTTGTTTGTCACTTGATGTATCATTCTCTTGAATTAATAGAAAAACGTCGACTTACAAAAATAATAATTTAACTATCAAAATTTATAAAAGTTTATATAATATACTTTTTTAAATTTGAATCATTAAAAAACAATCTAGATTCATCTTAACTCTGGATCTACCAAGCACTAACAAGGATCAAATCTCCCTTCGCTCTAAAAGAGGTTTGCACCTCAAGTTGTAAATTCCCGAAAATTATAAACATTAATTTTTTTTTTACGACCAAATTAAAATCAATTTTCTGTCAAGATCATTATCTTATAAGTCACTATAGTTACATTCATAGGGGTGTCTAATTTGGAATAAGCCTTACATAATTTTAAATTTGATTATGAATAATTAATAGGTGGATGATAGGGATTTAACCTTTACTAAATATCCCCAAAATATTTTTAATAGTAATAAGATAGGGGGTTGAGATTTATCTCAAAGATAGTTATACTCTTTTTACTTTTCAATTTAAGTAAAAAGTTTTATAAAATTAAATTAAAGTAATTATATATAACAAGTAATTAAAGTAATTATATATATATATATATATATATATATATTGATTATGATGCATGTTTATGATTTTTTTGGGCATGTGGTATTTGATAAGCCATGGTATTGGAACAAATTCTATTTACAAGTTAAGAATCTCTATGGTAAAGTGGGTGTGAATCTTCATGGTTAATAATCTTGTTACATGTTTTTTTTAAATATATATGTGTTTAACCTATATATATATATATAATTTAAAAAAATATAGTTTAGTTATTTTTTTTAAATCTTTTTAGAGAAGAATCTTCGGTGAAAATCACATAGAGATAATTTTGTCGACGTATTTCGAACCAACCAGTGTGGTTCATCATCAAGACAAGTTGAATGAGCAGATCTTGCTATGCATTATAAATAGATCGGGCATAATATCCACGTAAGTATATCATGAGGTAAGTATTTTGATGTTTATCATGAATTGATACCTACTTGCATTTACCAACCATTTAATTTATATAGGTGTGTTAGTAATAATAATATTCTAATTTTAAAGTCACAACCATGCCAACACCAAATTGGTGTATAGGACCTTATGGTAACAACCAAGCCAACACTAAATTGGTGTATGAGACCTTTGTTGTTTATGGAGCCCTCTATGTAATTATTTGTCAATACGAGACGTCTCAACTCTTGCTTAGTCACTGGGTCATCACTGTAATATATATATATATATATATATATATTATATATATATATATATATAACCTATGGAAATGTAGCTTGTGAAATGACACATACATAAAGGACAAAACTAAAGGAGTAGTATAACTATTAGACATTCCTAATTGTTTTTTTTGGGTTAAAATCCCATCATATAATTTTTGGCAAGATCGTGAATTTTAATTATTTAAAATGTGTTTTTGAATACATGAATGGATAGTTATCCTCAAAAACCGCGGGCCACTCAAATTTTGCAAATTACACCAATATAGATCCATCTTAATCACAAATATTCAAGCGTCGAGAGGGATCAAATCTCTTATGAAACCCTTTTAGAGTGCAAAGCTTAAAAAATGATTTGCATCTCAAGAGATTTAATCCCTCTCAAAACTTGATAAATATGTGGTTAAGTTACACACACCACATGTAATTTTTCATTGTTTAAATTGAATTTTTGAATGCATAAATGGATGCAATGCCTTTAAAGTCCTCTTGGGCGTTTGGATTGTATAGATTACATAACTTAAATTTACAATTCTAACAATTTTTGCAAGATTTTTAAACAAATTTGACCAAAAAATATACTTAAAAAGAGCCAAAATGTAAAATAGTGAAGTTGCTTTAAATATTTTTAGACGTTTTAACAATAAGATTTTTTTAAATTGTTTTCTATAATATATACATATATGCATAGATGACATTGAAATATTTTATTTATGAACAACCTTGTCCATATTAAAATGTTTTTTCTATTATTAATAAATTTTTAAATATACTTCAATAAATATTTTATTTATGGTCCACGTTGAATATTTTTTTAATGTCACATGCCAAGTTTATATTAAGAATTGAATGAATCACACATCTCCAAGTATATATATATATATATATATATATTGATAGATAGATAGATAGATAGATAGATAGATATTTCTCTATAAATGAAGTTTACATTGAAATGTGTGTATATATATATATATAATATATATATATATATATATAATATATATATATATATTACTTCACTCTATTTCTTTAAAGTTTATATAAAATTAGAAGGATCAGTTGGGGTTTTGGCTTTGCTTTGCAAGTTCTAGGGTTTCTTCTGCATAACCATCTATGTTTGGCTTTGCAAGAGGGGGCTCTACTCCCTCCTTTAGCTAAATTATTTCAGGAGTTCATAATGACTCTGGATCGATTGGTATTCCTCGTTAATATTCTCATCTTCGACATCCTTTTCATAGAGCAACTTGATGAAGTGGAGCTACTAGTTTTGTAACAAACCCTCCACTGGTTGCATCGTGGCAAGAAAGAAATCTAGGGCATTTCCTGCCAAAAGCGATGCAAGATCCAAAATAGGAGGTTAAATCTAGTAAGATTGGATAATATATCCAATATATGTAGAATCACACTTATATAAAAATTTGCTGGATTCCGACCCTCTAAAAAGGCTTCGATTAGGTGGCTCAGAAATAAATATAACCCCCATGATCAAATAGAATTAGAGTTAGGGTCCAAGGGTTTTTTTACAACTATTTTCTTCAACTTAGAAGACACATATAGGGGTTTTGAAGGAGGGTCATATTTTCAAAAATGTAGGCCTCTTTATGTGATTCTGGAAGGAGCAATATAATCTAGAGAAGAAGGATTTCCTTGCAGCATCGGTGTGGGTTTGTCTTTTTTCTCTCCCCAAAGAATATTGGGAAGAGGAAACCCTTGAAGGCATTGACAATGCCATTGAAAATTTTGTCAAAGTATCAAAGGCTACCAAGAGAGGGAGGTACACTTCATATGCATGGATTTGTGTTTACATGAATATCTCCTAGTCTCTTCCAACCTCCATAGAGATTTACTATAAGAATAATTTTTGGACATGATGTCTAGATTATGAACAAGTCCCTTTCAAATGCAAACGTTGTCATCAATATGAGAATCTCATTAGGGGTTGTTCTATGAATACCAAGGAATCATTTGAAGAAAACCCTTCTTAGAAAGATATAGTTGATTTGGGAAAAAATCTCTGGAAGAAGCAGAAATTTGAGTCCCCAGGGTACCCCAAATCCTAACCAAATCCCTATATTTGAAAATAGGTTCAAGTCTCTCTCATCTCCGAAGGATTCTCTAAAGAAAATTAGCATGCAATCAAGCATCTAAGCAACAAAAGGTAAATCCTAAGGTTGGGCAAAAGTATGTTAAATAACATCAGCAAAATACATTACCACAAGAGATGATTAGCTAAGAAGAAGCTCAAGTAGAAGCTCAAGTAGAAGCCCTACTGGGAGATATGGATCTGGATGACCCACGACTGATTGCCCCTGCAGAAGAATGGCATGGGAAAAATGTGAAAGACATGCAAACTCATGAGGCTAGGATTATGTATAAGGCTTATCTTTGAAGCAAGCAATTGGGCTTGAGTTCCTCATATTATAGCCTTGGGGTTCAGATAATGGATTTCAAGGTGGCCTCTATCGAAGAAGCCAAAAAATGAGGTCGTAAGAGCAGTAAGGCATGGATCCAAGAAGACGATGAATAATTAGTTAACTGGGGGAAATTTTTTCAAATACAAATGCATTCGCCCCCTTGAAATCTTGAATTTTCAAGGACTTTTCTATCTTAGTATGATTATTGTAGTCATTTTCCCCTTTTAAATCTTGAATTCTCAATGAATTTTCTATGTTGGTACGATTATTGTAGTTGTTTTCTGGTTGTCTGTTTTTGGTAGGAAACTTGTTAGTATCAAGTATCTTCTAGATTTTAGTCCTCTTTTAAAGATTCAAGCTATATATAACTTTTTTCTCATTAATGAAAGGATCCTTTTACCTCACAAAAAAATGATATATAATTATCTTAATATAAACATCTAAATATTTTATTTATGGCTTTTAGAGTGAGTTTCGAATATTTTTACCACATCCGAATTGAGTGAACATAGTGAAAGTGAGATTATTGATGTTTTATAATGTTTTAAATCAAAACTAACTAACAAACCTAGATCCATCTTAACTCTAGATCTACCAAGCATTGAGAGGGATCAAGTCTATTTTCACTCTAAATGAGGTTTTCATGTCAAGAGATTTGATCCCTTACATCCCTCCAAAAATCACTTAGAAAAATAATTAAGAATTACCACGAATTACATAGCATTTTTTTAATCACAACATGCATTAACTGTCACATTAGTTGGATGACTAGTGAATTTTTCCTTCACAGAGGTAACTCTCTTTTGGTTTCCACATTATTCTTGCCTCTTCAACAATTAAGTACATCGTATAATCTGTGCATTTTAAATTTGGTTTGTGATCCAACTTGGTTGGATATGGTGATGAAGTTTATTATATATTCCTTATTACCCAATGATCTCTTTAAAAACCTCAGGACTATGGCACATGCTAGAGAATTGGTCATGTTGATCTACCCCTACCATAGCTTAAGGATATTGGTTATTGTTATGTTTTCCTTGTACCATAGCCCAACTCTTATAACATTATATTAACATTTATATATCTATATCACAATCCAACTCTTATAACATTATATCGACTCATATTGTATGCATATGGTGGTGACTGACTTTATATTTCCAAGGTTTGAACATTATATATATTTATATGGATTTTTCCTTGATGCTACTTCTCCCTTTGATGGAAATTTATACATATATTGATGAGCGATGAATGTTCTAGACATTGGGCCTTTGTGGCACTGTATGCATCGATGGAGGCATTATGTATTTGGCTCACATGATACCAATACATGGATGAGAGGCCCACGACACTAGACTAAACCCTAGACATGTATCCCATTCGACGGTGGTGATTTTCTTGAGGTTGATCAATGATGAACATTGTTCTATTTTTGTTAGGGTGACTACCCTTTGTCCCTCTACCACTTCGACCTCATTTGCATTTGCATGGGTTGAGAGCTGAGCTATTCAACCCCAAGATTAAACTGATAAGGGATAGGGTTTAACATATATATATATATATATATATATATATATATATATATATATAATATATATATATATTATATATCATGCAGAGCAGAGAAACAAAAATTAGCCGTCATAATATCCAAGAATCTTAGCAATAGTCACATATAACTATACATATAACCAAAATGAATTAAATGGATAGAGAGTGAGGGTCAAATTAAGACATGGGTGCAAAACCCTGCCTTGGCCAACAAACAATTCTCCTTCATGTCAACATATAGAGCAAGACAAACATAATCACTATGTAAAATATTTGAAAATACGAGGTAAAACCCTAGCCCTTATCAATTTAATCTTGAGGTTGAAGAGCTCAACTCTCAATCTGTGCAAATGCAAATGGTAGATCTGAAGTTAAGATGGATCTAGACTGGTTTAATTCCCCCCTTTAAATAGCCTATATTACACATGAATACCATGGGTCATTTTTTTATTATTATTTGATTTTTATAGGGTTATTTTTATTTTGACCTATTTAAAATGTTTACATTACATTATATTACATTACGTTACAACATCTTTACCATATTGTACTGGAAAGCATGACCCAAAAATACATATAATTATGTTTTTATTATAACCAGTATTATTATTTTATTTAGTTTTTTTTTTTGAGCTAGGTTTAGCTCTAATGTTGGATGGAAGAACTATTTGCCTACTAGTGGATGCTGATAAGTGGGATGCTATCACTAGGATTGTCCAAAGCGATCAAGCTTGGACATCCCTTGGGATAGTTTAATTCCCCCAAAAGTGGCTCTCATCCTCAATCCCTTCCCATGAAATTTGAACCAATAACCTAGTATAGACTAAACCCCACACAATCCAATTGATATACACTTTATAGTAAAATAATAATATAATGTATTCTATTTTTAAAATAAAAATAAAATATATTCTATGTTTAATTAAAAAATATATATTTCTAACTTAAAGTTAAACACAAAAGAATTACACAAATGTCCTATTTAGTTATAAAATAAGCCTCTCTGAACCATAATTAATTAAGAAAGAAAGAAAATTATTTTAATGTCCACGAGGCTAAAGATAGCTTATGGGACAGATTTCTTCTTCATTTGGTTGACGTATTCAACCCTTTTCCTGTGAAGTCTCACAATAAACGCTCCCAGCTTCTGGACAGACCCCTCGCTAAATAGATTATCCTAAGAGATAGCTACCATAATATTCGCATAACTTTCCCTGTTGTCTTTGAAGGCCTCGCATTCTAAAATGAAATGCTTTTCTATTTCCACTTTTCCGGAAGAACAAAAAATACATACTCTTTCCTCCCACACTTGTTTTGGACTTTTCCAACTCCTTGTTTCACAATGGAGTTGATGAGAATTAGTCCTTAACTGAGCAGTAACTATTTTGGCTCTCCAAGAAATATTGGCCCATATGTATGCTTTTTGTTGATGATTATGAGTGGGATTAAACACTTCAATATAATACTCGTCCTTTCTCCCTAGCTCCTTATTCCAAGCATACTTGTGGAACTTATCCATAACAAAAGCTTTTATCTCTTTATTGTTTATGGGACACATGTTTAAGCAAATACCCCATTTACTAAACCATTTGTTATTTTGTTGCATCCAAGTATTTTTTCTTTTGCACAATATGCCATTAAATACAACCTTAGCCCATCTGCCCTTTTCCATTTGCTCATTTTTTTTAAATACCTTATGACTCACACCATAGCAATTGGTTAATAGGAGCAACCCCAGTTTCACTTAACAAGATAGCATAAGGAACTACACTTTTAATTTTGAATTTGTTTGTAATCAAACGCTTCTGAATTTTCTCAATTTGTTTCCACTGCATGTCAGATGTATTGTTGGCTCACAATGCACAACCATAGAGAATCACTGAAATCACTAGAAACCAAAAAAGAGTTTGAGTGGTTTTCCAGTCCCATAATTATGCCTCTTTACACCTATTTTGAAAAGCATAAAATGCTTTCCAACCCCCCAAAGTTCTTTTCTTTCTACAACCATCCCAACTTATATTTTTGTTGAAGTTAATTATGAGGTATTTGTAATCTGCAACTTCTTCCAAAATGTTGCCTTCAAAGTAGGGCTTATGCTGGTTATGTTTTCTTTTTTAGAGAAAACCATTACTTTCATTTTGCTAATATTGACTTGCATCCCCATCTTTCTACAAAAATGCTCAAGGGATAGTAAGTGCTCTTGCAAACCAAGAGCAGATTTAACAATCAAAATAAGGTCACTCGCATACAAAAAAAGCCTTATAACAAGCTTGCCGAAATAGATACCATCACCCCCTCGTGAATTTAACCACTTCTCAAGCTTGTCGATATATAAACCGAAAAGGGTAGGAGACAATGGACAACCTTGTTTGACCTCAATATCACTTTTAAAACTTTCAGAAATGCCTGCTGAAGTTCTAATTTTGACTTTCATCTCTTCATACAGTCTATGCACAATTGCTCTCAAATGTTTAGGAACCCCAATTTCCTCCATTTTGTGCCAAAACTTATCCCTAGAAACCATGTCAAACGCTTTTCTGAAATCAACAAAGCAACAAAAGACTTCTTTCTTTTCCTCCCAAATTTTTTCAATGATGTGCCTTAAAGTTATACAATGATCAACTCTGGAATGTTTAGGTCTAAAACCTGTTTGCCCTTTAGCACACTTATCTCTTTCTTCTGCTCACTTGCTGATTTTATTTTCTAGCATGCTTCCAAATAACTTTACAAAGAAAAAGTTTATCATTATGGTCTTATAATTGGAGGGATTATTGACGTCATCACTCTTGAAAAGAGGTATTGCCAGGCTAGTTGTCCAATCTGTGGGAAATCCCTGTTGTATGATGTTGTTGAAATTTTTTGTAATGCAAGGTACAAGAATCTTTGAGCCCCACTTTGATGTTGTTGAAATTTTTTGTAATGCGAGATGCAAGAATCTTTGAGCCCCACTTTAGATACTTTGCTTATACTTTGCTTGGAGTTCAGTTAAGTATTTTGCTTTTCCAACACCCAACTTTTTGATACGTATCTCTACTTTTTAAACCCTGAAGAGTTCATTATCAATAACCAAAAAAATTCTTAGCCAAATTAAAACTTAAAAAATTTCTTAGCCTAGTTAAAACTTAAAGTAACGGTTGCAAAAAAAAATTAGCCAAATTAAAATTAAACTAACGCGAAAAATCCAAAAAACACTAAACCATCTACTAATTAAACTTTGCGAAAATTGCAGATCATAACTGTATCAAACCAATGTGACACGTAGACAGTGATACACAAACCTTCAACACCGACACACGGGGGAAGAGGAGAGGAAATCCGGAATGGCTCCATTCACGTCGCGTAAGCATTAAGTTGGTGTAAACTCTCAATTTTACGATACAAACTTTACAATAAATAAATGATAAAAGAAAGGACCTATTTGATAACAAACATGAAATTAATCGAAAATAAGGAAAACAAAGAGAAAGGCCTGAATGCATTTTAAGGTTTTGGTTGTGCTTCATTTACAAGTTCTCGAATCCTGGAATATCGCCATTTATGAGCGCGTTTAAGAATTGTCGCTGAGGTAAAAAAATATCTTTCTCATCGGTGTTACTCATCCATAAAAATCGACATACAGTAGAAGTAAACTTCAATGTGCAATTTACATCACTGAACAATAATACATCACTGAATTTACATCAGCAGGTCAAGGCATGAGTACTCAGGCCGTTATTTCGATTTAATTCAATTATATCCTTTTCTTTGTTCTTTCTTTTGGCTGGTTGCAATGTGCAGTTAATTTGTTTCAGAGTCGGGAAAATCTTGTTCACTTTGTAGGTGTCACTTCCCCTGTTTTCTCTGGAATTTACAGGGTTTTACTGTTCAGTGCCGCTAGTGAAGATCGGTTGCTTTCAATGAGCGAGGTTTTAAATTTTGCTTTAGTTTCTTGAAGTTACTGGTCAGATACGTTAGGTTTAGTTGAAAGACTTCAGAACTCAATCAATTATATTTTCAGCAGAGCACTTTTCACTTTTTTCAGAAAACTTATTTGAAAGTACTTGTGTTAACTTCCGAACTCGTACACAATGGCATTTAGTCTGGGACATCTTTTATGCCTAGATTGTGGCCATGATTGTGTTCTAAATATTGTTATTTTTTCTCTAGAGTAAAAACTTATTCTTATTATAATTGAGATGAAATTCCCCTTAGTTGTCCATTTCACACGCCTTAGCAAATGCTCATGTTTCTGTGCTGAACCGTATATTGAACAAGTGGCTGCCTTTGTTATTCATCTTTTTAGAAAGAGATGAGCAGTTATTTGTAGCCAGTATATTAACATTGACAATAGAAAGATACCAAGGATGTTAGATTTTATCGTGTCTGTTGGTAAATGGCATCTTATGAATCATGATTCTACTCTAGCGTTAAGATCCAACAATATAGCTTTCTTTTTTCGTTCATATGGTTAATCGAGCCAGAGTAAGCATCTGGGATCCCCTCCAAGGCAATCTCCTCATTACCTATACAATTCATATGACAATTGCAGATGAAAGCGACCCGATTATACCCTTGCTGCAACCATCATTAAAAGCAGATTCTCTGGCGGCTGTCTAGTAATATAACCTGTTCACAAAGATGAATGCTTACATTGTTGGCATCCTTGTTGCTGTGCTGATTTCATTTGTGTTAAGGAACAGAAGAAAGGGAAAAGTATATGGAGTGCCTGTGGATGTGGGTGGGGATGCTGGTTTTGCAATCAGACGCCATAGCACTTCTTTCTTAGTTGAAAAGCCGTGGGAAGGAGTTTCAACTCTTGCGGACTTGTTTGAGCAAGCATGCAAAAGACATGCACAAATGCGTTTACTTGGAACGCGAAAGCTGATTAGCAGAGAAACAAAAGTCAGTGAAGACGGCAGGAGTTTTGAAAAGCTACATCTGGGAGGTTATGAGTGGTTAAGTTATGGCCAATCATTTGAACGTGTTTGTAACTTTGCATCAGGTTTGGTAGAACTTGGTCATGAAAGAGGAGAGCGTGTCGCAATTTTTGCTGAAACTCGAGCAGAATGGCTTATTGCCTTGCAAGTAAGTTCACAATTTAGCATCTTTTGTAATCACAAATATTATTTTTAAAACCATGGATACTCAACTCTAATTTTTCAGTAGTTTCTTTTAGATTAGGCATGGCTTCAATTGTCTCTCTTAGCTGGATGCTATTCTGATTTTTGGAGAAATGGGTATTAATCTTTGGAGTGTTTTCTGGCATATTGATAAATGCAGCCAAATGGTAAGGCCAATGGGATTCTTCGTTTGTTTTGCAACTGAAAATGGTCTTTGCCATGAATTCCTTTACTTATATGTCTAAGAAGTAAAAATGAAAAGTGTTGTTTTTGCTTTGATTGTTCTCAAGTTTTGGTGAATCTGTATTTGGAATAGGGTTGCTTCCGTCAGAACAACACAGTAGTTACGATTTATGCTTCTTTGGGAGAGGAAGCTCTTGTTCACTCACTAAATGAGGTTTGTTTATCAACCTTTACCTTTTCAAATGTTGTTTCTCCTCATGCTTAGCTTTCTGTTTCATTTGCAAAATAGTAGTTTGGTTGGCAAAATTTGTTTCTACCATTATCATATCAAATGTTTTCATATCTTGCAAGGAATAAGCATACTTCCATTGGCAATCTTAATTGCACAGATTAGCCTGTTAGTCTTGAATTTTTCCTCTCAAATTTTCTAGAAGCTTTATGAAGCAATTTCAATTTTAGTTGCATGGTAAAGCTTGGTAAACTTGATTTTTCGTTTTAAATTTTCTAGAAGCTTTATGAAGCAATTTCAAATAGATGTAACATTTTACAAATATTCAATATTTCTTTTTGCATCTTGACCTATCTATCAAGTATCTTTCATCCCGTCTTTCATTTTCTCATAAACATTGAATACTTTCATCCTGTCTTTCACATTTTCGCAAACAGTGAATACGGTCATTCTCGTATCTTTGGAAATGCAAGTTTAACCTTTAAAAGATATAGTGTTTTCTCTTTAGTTTCTTTTTTATCATATGAATTCCTATAATTATAATGATATGTTTTCTAAATTTATAGTAAGTTCAGTGCCATTTGAACCCATCTTTAATTGAGATGTGAAAAATATTGTTAATTTATTTTAAATTTTATCTAAGTCACCGGATTCGTCCTAAACCCCTTGCAAATCCCGAATCCGGCGAATCCGACACGATTCGGTCTGGATTCGTATCCAAATCACAGGACACGTCGTGTCCGTTTTGGACATGTCGTGTTTGAGGGCGTGTTGCGATTTTCAGGGGCGTGTCGCGATTTTAGGACACGTGTCCGGTTTCCAGGACTCGCTAAGCTCAGTGCGGGAAAGAAAAGGGCGTGTTTGCTCATTAATATTTTCATTTGGCAAGTGATTTGTGCTGTTGCAACAAGGAGTAGAGCATTTTGGCAACTTCATGATCAAGTCTAGGCCCT